>OY284469.1:14700181-15004513 GCA_958336335.1 Dilophus febrilis | reverse complement strand
GGACAAATATCTGGTAAACATTTAGTTAAAACAAGGTAAGTGATATTATTTTACGAATTTGAACATTCCGGTTTTAATTACTCGATCCGCTGTTTATCGGTTGATTTTTATATATATTTATATATGCAATACGTGAATTTGTTTGGCAATATATAGGTGTTGGTATAATAAATTTAATTTTTTTGTTTTATGAATTGTGTTTGAATGCGGCGATGTACTTGGACTTTGTGTATCCCGCAATATTTTTTTTTCTTTCTCGTATAAGATTTGATAATGTTTATTGAACACTTTTTTTTTCTTCTATATAATAAACACATTTTTTTGGTGTGCGAAAATTTTCTAAACAAACGTTTGATGGAAGAAAAAAAGGTAATGAATAAAAAAAAATTGAAATACTAACTAAATGCAGAAAAAATAGCTATAAAACAAAAATTAAAATTACATCATTAAAATTTAAATAAAATTTTCAAATAGTAAAATTAATTTATGTATTTCTCAGCGTTAAATGAATGTTTTTTATACGTTATTTGTTTAGAATTTTTCATTATAAAAAATACAATAAACATTTTTGAATTGCCGTAATTTCTTGACACAAATAATCGTCGTCGTCGTCGTTTTTTTGTATTACCATCATTTTTGACTGAAGAACGTTTTGTTTTGAAATATATATGTTAAATATTTAGATAATTATATATAGTTATTTTTGTTTGAGGTGGTTTATAGATTTATTTATTGAAATCAAATTGTGTGTGCGAATGAACGGTTTAGTATAATCTATAATGAACCTCAATCACCCAAAACACCTTCAGATAGTTGAATTTTACAAACTTTTTATTCACTTCTACATAAAAATAAATATTACTTCATTCACTTTTTATCTTAATTTCAACAATTTATACGTTTTAAAAGGAATATAAAAGACAGAAAATTTATATTTTATTAACAGTTCACAATCACATGGTAAACATTTTTCAATGCAAAATAACGGAACATCCTCCCATTCAAATGATTCACATTCACAATCGGCTCAATCACAGACATCATCACAATCATCATCGTCAAAAGACGGTGGTGGACATGGAGGCAACAGCAGTGGCCACTCTGGTGCTCTATCACCAACATCACCTGAATTATATTTGATATGGATTGAATATGGTATCGATAAATATATTGAAGATCGGGAAATGTACAATATATTTAAATGTGTAGCGGCTGTACAACATCCATATATCCATCCAATTGAATATATTGCCACAAATGATTGTGGTGTCTTATTGATACGGAAATTTAATAATGCCGGTAGTATAAAAGATTTTATTTGTGGTTCACAACCGAAAATGCCATTTATTACAAAATATGGTAATCCAAAAAATCGTGCCCCATTACCATTACGTGACGTTGCAATGTATGGCCGTCAGATATTAGAAGCCTTACGTTTTTTACATTCCAAAGGAATGCCATTTGGTATGTTTAGTTTTCTTATACATTACAATGATTATTATTAATAAAAATGTTAATTGCAGGACATTTACATGCTGGCAATGTTATAATTGCTGATGGTATTGCACGTTTAGTTGATATTGAAAATTTCATTTTGGGTGTACCATCATTTTATCGACCATATTTTACACAACATAGTAAAATTGGTTCAGTTGAATTAATTGATGTGTACGCATTTGCTCATTTAATATACGAAATGACAATGGGTTATCCATTGCAAGATTCAATATCACGATCAATTGATTGTCCAGATAGTTTAAGTGAGTCGATAATTTAATTATTATTTGTATGGTTTTGTGATTAATTAATTTATTTTCATTTTTAATTAAGGATCATTATTGGAATCGATATTATCAAAAGAGGCGTGCAAAGTTGGTTTACCAACGTTAGATCAATTGGCAACCCATAAATTTTTTATCGAATACGCACCAAAATTCGATGAATTAAATGCAAAAATTATGAATCAACATAAACCACATTTTAAATTGTCAACCGTTGCCAAAGAACAAATAAAAATTGCTGCACAAAAAACAGAACAAAGATTACGTGATGAACAGAAACTTGTTAGAATTTTTACATTCAATTCTTTCAAATTGTCTAGGTATTTTCCTAATCGTTTTTGTTTTTTTTAACATTTATTTTTAGGTAAAAAACCAAAAACGTCTAGTCAGGGTACAAGAAATGATGAGCTCAGAAGAGGAAAAGAAAAAAATTAAACATAAAGCTGTACGTATTTTAATTATTATTATTTTTATTTTGCAAAAATTGGTTGTATTATTATTAATATTGAATTTATTTATTAAAATTAGAAATTAGAACAAAAACAATCAAGATTACGACAACAAAATTCATTACAATTAAATAATGGATCACAGACGACGACGACCTCAACTGGTAATAATAATAATAGTGGTGGTGGTGGGAATTCAGCTAATAACTCTATAGTTTCCCGTTCTGATAGTACGCAAAGTGTATCAATGTCACAGGAAATACTTTCACCACCACCAACATCATTATCAAATAATCGTAAGTTTATTATTTGTTTATCGGTAACACAAAATAATTAAACCGAATTTTGATTAATTTTTTTTAGCATCACCAAAATTTAGTTTAACATCACCACCACCACAACAAAAAATACCACCATCAACACCAACAACAAGTGGCTCACAAGCAACAACACCATTACCTCCACCTTTACCACCGTCACCTCCATCACCAGCACATCAACAACAACAACACATAATTAATATACCAGAATTGACGATGACCAATGCCGAACGTTCAGCTCTATTGAATTCAATTTGTGATTTTAATAAATCTGCTTTGAAAAAAATTTCAAGTGATATTTGAAATGATTTTTAAGACTTAAAACCAAAAAAAAAAAATTAAACAAAATTGAAATTTGATTGTTTTAAATCATTCAAAAATTAAATGCCAGCAATATGGAAAATTCAAACACGACGCGATTTACACAATACATTTATTTTAAATGGACCAATTTTTCATAATTTTTTTTTTTGTTTTCAAATAAAATCCTATTTGAATAACAAATGGACGACGGATAAAAAATAATCATTTTCTATAAAATATTTAAACAAAAAAAACAAAATATTCATATATTTATATTTAATAAAATTAAAAAACCATTATTAATTAAAATTATGAAGAATTTTATATAAAATAAAATATCACATAATAAAATTATTGAAAATTGGTAACAGCTTTAATTAAAAAAAAAAGAAATTAAAATGAAAGTGTAAGATAATTTAATAAAAAAAAAAAACAAAATGCATTGTTTGTAAGATTTTTAAAGGTGTAAACATTTTATATAATTAGGCTATCGATTTTTTTTTTGATTGTGTATTAACTATAATATTTAACTAAATATAAATGTAATAAAAATCTAGTCAACTTATGCCCACAAACATTCGTATGCAATCAATCAATGAATCAATCATTTTTGCTGCTGTGAAATTCGATGAAAATTGACTGATTTGAAATTGTTTTATTTTATAATTATATGATTAATTTTATCTTTAATGTATCTCTTAGATTTTTTTTTTACAACTATATTACTAAAATATGCCTAAAGGATATATATATAAAAAAAAATTAAAATTAAAATATGCCAATTATTTTATTTTATGTGTTTTATGTAAATGACGTGGTGATGTTTTGCATGTAAATTTAAACTTAAAGATAAAAATGATTTTAAAATCGATCAGTTAAAATTTTCTTTTTTTTACAATTACAATTACTATTACGATAATATTTTGATATCCCATCAATCATAATAAAATAATTTTTCATATTACCAAGAGATTTAAAAAAAAAAATAATTGCTTTGTAAAACGTTCCATTTAGATTTTGATCTGTTTATTGTAAACATTTTGAATGCCATTTGTTTTCTTCTCAATATATAATATAATATTTTTTAAATGAATTGTTCCGTCTTTCAAAATAACTTAAAAGATTGTGTTATATAAAAATAAAACCATATTTAATTTATAACAAAAACAATTGTAGACATTTTTAACAAATAATAACGAAAAATGTATTTTATTTAATTAAATATTTTTTAAATTTCTTTTAAAATTTTATTTTTTACTGTAATCGCATAATATATAATAAAAAAGTATAATAATAATAATAATAAAAAGCAGAAAACTTATGATTAGAAAAAATTAAAAAAAAAAACAATTATAAAATCTCTGATTCACACAAAATAATTGAAATACACACAAAAACTTAATTATCATTGTCTACGGGGAAAAAAATATAATATTAAATTGTAATCAAATAAATATAAATAAAAAAAATAAAAATAAAAAATACTAATTAATTATATTAATATTTTTTCAATTTGCACAAACATATTTTGTTTTTATGAATATTTTAAATTTGTTTTATATATTTTAACTTTAATTCTGTTATGTGGGTTTTTTTTTCGATATAAAATACCTAGAAATAGATTTTAAAATACTAATTCAGTATATTTTTTTTAAATGATTTTATATAATTGTTAAATTTATAAAGAGTTTTCCATAATTTTATTTATTTATTATTTTTTTTTTTGTAGTTTTTGAATGGTTTAATTTATCAAACGTCCTTTTAAAAATATTCTCTTTTAAAATGCTTTCAATTTTATTCATTTTTCAATCATTTTAAAGAATTATTCTCAAAGTTGTCTTCTAAAGAAACATTTTTTTTCTAAATGATTTTTTTCCCATTGCCGATTTTCCTTTCCAATATGCATAAATTTAAATTTAAAGAAATTGAAATGATTCTCTGATTTTTAAAGCTTTACATTATGATTCCTTCAGAATTTTTTTTTTATTAAGCATTGATTAAATTTTTTAATTCTTTTTGATTATTCTGAAAAAATATAAGATTAATTTTACTATTAAAAATTATATTAGAAATTAAAACACTTTGTTTTCAAACGTAATAAATAAAAACGATTATAATTAGCAAAAAATAAAGCACTTTTTACCTTAAACTTTGATGCACAAACAAAAACCGATATAAATTTTTTTTTAATCGCAATTATATTTTTATAAATCATTTTATATATATATCAGTAAAAAGTATTTAAAAACGTTTATTCAATTAAATATAATAAAAATAAAATAAATAATTAAAAAATCACGTTATTATTTTAGTAGATTTTCTCTTCCACTTATAATTATACTAAAAATTTCAATAATATTACTATATATATTAAAAATAAAAATTTAACATTTGTTTTTGTATTAAAAACAATTTTAAAGACTTAAATTAAAAGAAAATCTACCCTATTTTAAAGCAAATTCTTAAATATTTTATTATTTTCTTTAGGTTTTCTTATTAAACAAAAATAAAAATAAAAACATTTCACTAAATCATATCGATAAAAAATACATCATAAATATCATAGAAGAATATTGATTAAAAAAAAGAAATAATTAAGTATTTTTTATTATTCTATCTTAAAAATATAATTTATTTATCAATTAACTCAAGAAAAACAAATGCTTTAATAATTCTACATTAATTAAAATTAATGAAATACAATTAAAAGTGCATGAAATTTTTTTGAAATATTTAATAATACTTAAAAACTGTACAGAAAAATAAAAGAAAAAATTGGGGGTTAATGAAAATAATGAATTTAAATGTGTTTTTTTTTTGCTAAATAATAAACATATGAATTAATTTTATGTTTTTATTTTAATATAAAAACGATATACAAATAAAAAAAATATTTTTAAGAATTTAAACAAAAAAAAAACAGAACATTATTTTTATTTATATACAGAGGTTTTATATACCAAAATTTTTAAGGAATAATAACTAATTAACAATCATTTTTTTTTTTTTTTGAATCACCGCTCTAAATAAATAATAGAAAATATTTTAACAAATTGAATTTATTTTACATAACTTAAAAAAAATAATTAAAACAGAAAAAGGTATATATTATTATTTTTTATAAATATATGGTGCCATTTAAATTTCATTCAATTGTCCTGAGATTAATTATTATTTTTAATCCTTTATTATTCAAAAAAAAAAAAAAGTTACTTGTAAAGTAGGACAGAAAGAATGGAGTAAACAAACAAAAAAAAAATTTATCCAAAAATATCCAAATATTAATATAATAAAATAATTAATTTTTATGTGCTCCACAAAATAAAATCCATATTAAATAATATAAAAAAAAATTAAATAAAACCAAAATATATTAATTATATAAATTATTATATTCAATTATTATATATAATTAACATTATATTTAAAATTGTTGTTGTCATCAATGTCGTATAATAAATATAAAAAAAAATAAATAAATATATATGAAATATCTATATGTGTTTATAATTTAAATAAATTAAGAAATTATATATTATATGTTTTAATAATAAATAAATAAAAAATTTAAACAAAAAATAAAAATAAATATATTTAAATTGCACCAAAAAATAAATACATTTTGTTTTTTATTAAATTTTATTTTAACTTTGAAGAATTCGCTTTTTAGGGAAGAAATCATTTGATTTTTTGTTTGTTAAGGATTTGATCAACGATCCAACACAGATCCTTAAATTAATTAGACCAACTTAAAGAAGTCGTCATGATGATTATTGCTTTTGTATCAATATTAAATCAATAATTATTTAAAAAACCCGTCTCCGTGCTTAATAACTACTTTAATTTGTATTGATCAATAACAATCGATTACGACAATATTATATTCAAAATGATTCATGAACAATGTATATGTATAAAATGAAAAAAAAATAAATAAACTTATTTATTATTAAAATTTACTGTGAGTCGATAATTAACAATAACAATAACAACAACAACCAAATAATTTAATTAAATGAAATGTAACGTAAACATAATAAATATATAAAAATGTTTTCAATGAGGTGTGATTTGTGAGATTAATAACACGACAAATGGAATAACAATTTTTTTTTTAAAGTTTAGTTTTATATCATACATTTGAATGACCGTTGTTTTATTTGGGAAATATTTTTTTTTTAATAAAATCGTAATTTAACAATATGAAAATTTTAATTATTTGTTTTGTTTTAATATCATTGTTTAATTTAATCCTGGGACGTGGTGGTGGTGGTGGTGGAGGAGGCGGTGGTGGTCATGGTGGTGGATTTGGTGGAGGAGCACATGGCGGTGGATTTGGCGGAGGGGGTCATGGTGGTGGACATGGAGGCAGTCATGGTGGTGGTCATGGTGGAGTGGCTCATGGTGGCATTGCTCATGGAATCAGTGGAGGAAGTCGAATTGGTTATGGTAGTTATGGTGGAGCAGCTGTTTATCCATTAATATATCGTCGTCGTCCACGTCCATATTATTCTTATTCACCATTTTTTCCATTTTTCTTTAGATAAATATTATAAAAATAATTATTATAAAACATTTTTTATTTAATAAAATTTACAATTTATTTTATGTTTAATGTAAATTTTTACATAAATTTGTATTTTATTTTTATTTATTACATTTATTGGATTTTATAAACTGGGAGAGCAACCGAACATAAAAAAAAATCAATATTTAAAAGAAATATTTAACAAAAATTGCCCCATAAGAAAAAAAAAATTGAATTAAGTTTTTAAATTATTAATTTTTTTATTATTATTTTATAAATGTTTTTAACACTATATTTATTTTGTAAACAAGAAACGATTAAATTAAATACACGCGCGTTCATTCTCTATATTTATATTATTAATATAATTTCGATATTTTTTTTTTATTCCCTATACTTTTTTTATTTCTCCACTATACCTTTGACCAAAAAACAATTATTTTTTCATTGTTTTGAATAGTTTTTAATTATTATTTTTATTTGGTAATTTTACATAGTGATTTTAAAATTTGTTTTTATTGATAATAAAATGCGCTGAATGCGAATTTTTTTCCTTATACCAAAAAAAAATAATTATAATTATAAATAGATTTCAACTTTATAAATAAATATAATTCATCGTATAATTATTTATTAAATATAAAAATAATTAATAATAAGAAATATGAAAAAATAATTACATTCTAACATTCATACATTCAAATTTAAATATATTTATAAATATAGACAAAATCAAAATCACCCGCAATTTTTTATTTATGAATATAAACGCAAACAAAAAAAAAATTGTTTTATATTTATTTATATTTGGAAAAAACAATATGAAATTTTTGTATAATATATGAAAAAAATAATGAAAAACTATCACAATATTTTTTTTAATTTGTTTAATTTTTTACATACACCCCTAAAATATATATAATTATTAGAAAAACAAAAAAAAAAAGAAAAGGTTTAACCATTTAGTTGTATTTGCACTTAATTTCAATTAGTAATTTTTTTTATTTAATATAAATTAATCACACATAATTTAATTATTATTAATTTGTCTATTTTTAGTATTACAAATTATTTATTTTTTGTAATTGTTTATTTATTTAATGAATTTTTTATTTAAAACAAAATCATTTTTTATTAATTTCATTGTTGATTTGTTTTTTTCTTTTCGATTCCTGATCCGGTTTTTTTTTGTTTGTTAAATGAATGCGTTGTTGATAATAGTGATAATTATTATGATAATCAAATTTGATTGTTTGTCATCATCCTACCAATGAGTTACCATCAATTGAAGTTGCTGTTGATCCAGCTGTTGAACCACCAGTTGATGACTGAGCATTTGTTAATTCTAATTGTGCTAATGTTCGGACAACATCACCACGGTTGGCGGGCGATAGAGCTTTATACAATTCAACCATCGCATCTAATGCAACATTTGGACATTCCTGTGTAAAATATATGAATTAAGAAAATAAAATAAGTACATTTATATATAAAATGAATTGTATAAATAAAAAATAGTAGTTATAATACCTCTAATGATTTTTGAATTTGTGAAACGACAGCATCTCGTTTCACAGCATTTAAATTTATTGCAACCGTTGAATTTGGTTCATTTTGTTTTATCAACCAATTAACAACATCTTCATTTCGTTCCCATAAATATGCCTTGATTTGTCATTTGAAGTAGGTGGAAAAAATGCAAAATTAATTATTTTTATATATTTAGAAAATAGAAAATTAACATTACCTCTGTAGCTCCTTTGTCTTCGACAAACCAACGACGTAACATTGCTTTGGCCGAACCAAATGATAAACTATCTTGTGTTTTTAATATTTGTTTAACGATACGATCTTCTAAGACGGTACGCCTTAAACGCCAATAGAACCATGAACGTGATGTACGCCACGGTACAATTTCATGAATACAACCTTTTTCCAACATTCGTTCGGGTGTATCATGTAAATCGGCAAAATGTACGGCAACCGTATGATAAACATGTAATAACATATTTGTACGATCATCAATTTTCGATTCCATTTCAGCGATAATATCACGTTTTCCCTCGGATTCAATCATTTTTTCACGGAACTATGATAAAACAAATTATTATTGCACATACAACAAATTATAAATCATCATATTAAAAAAGTAATGACTACAGCCAACCATATAAAGAAAAACTTACACCAATCACAATGGGATCTAAACGATTTATGGTTTTTATTAAATCTTTATCTTTATATTTTACTTCAACAATTCCTTCAGATTCTAAAACACCGCCGCGTGCTTCAGGATCAGCGTACATTTCAATATAACGTGGATTTATTAATGAATCAAGGACGGCCCATGCACCACCACGTAAATCAGCATTCGGCGGTAAATAAACGATTACCGGTTGTTTATATTCACGCAGTGCATCAACAATATAAGCACCGAATTTTACAATTTGTTCGTACATATCTTTCATACCACCGGAGAAACCACGCCAATTGGCAAAAATCATTAACGGTAATTCTTCACGTCCAAAATCTTTTATTGCCTGTGCCGTTTTATACGATGAATCAGGATACCAAACTTGGCCGGCTTGTTGAATTGTCTATAAAAATTTAAAACAAAACAATTAATTATAATACATAATATTTACTATTCCTACGATCGATTTTACAATACATGATCTTTTTTTTGTAAAGCAATATATTACCTTTGATTCTGAATCTAAATTTGCTGGATCGGCTGGCATTGTAACTTCAACGATTCGAGTTTCGGCAATAACAACACCAACTGGAATGCCACCTAAACGGGCACGTCCCGTTACAACGGTTTGTGCCCACGGTTCCATTATTTCGGACCATGAATCTTTATCGAAGAAACCCGATTCCCATTCACCGGGATTCGTTGGATTCGATCGACCCGCTAATATCCATCGTGGATCATATGGTGATTTTGTTGGCATGAAACCAATTGGACGATCAATTGGATCATTTGGTACAACAATTGGTAAATCACAGCCCATATGAGCAGGAATGTATGAAAGCCAATGTAATATCGTATAGATACCATCTAAATCAATTGCTATTGAAATTGAATAAAATAAAATGAAACGAATGAAATCATAAAAAAAATTTATTATTAAAAAAAATAAAATAATAAAACTTACCATCTGTTTTATGTGTAACACCATTATTATACATTATTTGAACACCACCAAGTTGATTATTTGATGCATAAACTTTACGTCCCAGTAACTATTTTACAAAACATTTTAAATTTTAATCAATTATTTTAGAATGCAAATTTATTATATTCATTCATCATCACCACATTCATACCTTATTCAATGCCGCATAACCGGTTAAAATAATATGTGAATTTTCAATTTGAATAACACGCTGCCCTAAACGTAATAGATACGAACCGATACCGATGGCACGACATGTTACCATTGATATTGTTACAATTTCGTTGTATGCTTGTGACGTTTCACCTGCAATCATACCGGCTAAACGTAAATTTTCCACACCTAATCCATCATCTTTACCAATGATATCCGTTATTTTATACCTTGGTTCACCCTCGTCTTCAATTAATATTGCTCGTACCGAATTTAAATTTGATATTTTACTATAATCTTCCGTTGTTAAATATAAATATTTGAAACCTTTATCCGGTTCATCGGCATCCTCCCATGCGACACGGAACAATGATTTAACCTCTTCGGCCAAACCGATACGAGCACCACTATTACATGATATATAAATGCGTGGACATTTTTTTTCACGTGCCAATATCGATGCACGATCAAATAATATGTATTCTTTTGGTCCAAATGAGCCAATTAAATGGGTTAAATCATTTGCAATCAATATAATTTCCCGTCCATTTTGATATTCAGGTGTTATTAATACCATACGCCATGCAACCATTCCACAATCATTATCACCCGGTAAACGTTGCATTTCCTCCAAAACACCATCGTTCATCACCAATTCAACGCATTCCAATAGTACTTTTTCCGGTATACGTATATCAATAGCCGGACGTGCCTTTGAATATTCCTTCCATAAACGTTCTGTCATTTGACGGAACATATCTGGTATATCATAAACGTATGTTGTACCATTTGACTGAGCCTGAGAGTTAACGAAATAAAATTGATATCAAATAGGAATCAAACTACTAGTAAATAATTTAGTAGATATATGGTAAATATCATCCAATGACAATAAATGTTCTTACCTGGAAACGTTTTTGTTGTAGATAATCTTTTGTTAAATATGGTGTTGATGTGGCCAATCCATGTAATGGGCCTTGTTTTGTACCATAAGAATTAAATTTAATCATCCCATTTTCTTTATCCGTAACCTCAATGTACATTGCAATATCCAAAAAGTAACCCGAATCATTGGCAATGCATAACCGAATGGTTTGAGTTGCTGCTTGCGGTGATTGTCGTATAACCATTTTCAACTCGGCCTGAAGTACACGCAGTTTCCATAGCCGTGGTCCATAGCGCATTACCATTTGTGTAACAGATTCTTCGATTTTAGCCGGATCCATAATAACAGTCGGTACAAAATTTAAAAATATATGATTACAATCCGTACGTTTTGCTTGTGGATGGGAAAATGCTACTTCTAATTCATCCATTGCCTCCAATAGAACACGTTCACCTTCATTTTGTAAATATTCAAATGATGCTTCCTAATATGTATTATACAAAAATGTTATTCATTTATAAAAAAAAATCTATTTTAACCGAATAACCAAAAAAAAAAAAATACAAACCTTTGTTATTAAATCTGAGTGCCGTATAATTGAACGTATGAAAAATCGAAAATCTGTAACCTCTTGTCCTTTAGCCACTTTTGCACGTCCCAAATACAAATGCATTTTTTGATTAGCCGTTGGCAGAGCCTCTAAATCATACGTACGCATACGATTTAATTCCAATTGGAATGCACAGGCAGGTTCCAAATGACGATAAATTCGATCTTCTTCATAATTGTCACGGGCTCGATATGTAAAGAATTTCGGGAATTGACGTCTAAATATAATAAAATCGAATTTCGGTTAAATACTACATTAGAAACTATTGTCATTGTTAAGCAAAACAAACTAAAAACTATATTCTTACTTTTTTAATGCAGCAAATGTTATACGTCGAACTCGTCTCAAGAATAATTCATCACGGTGTTGGGCTGCAAATGAACCAAATACATGTGCCATTTGAATATCATCCATATCACCGGTATCACGTACGGCAACACTTAATATATGAATTGGCTCGCCTGGCAAATCTGGATAAAAAATTATAATCAAAAACTGGTTAGTAATTATGAATTTTACGAAACAAATAAATCATTTTCTATTACTTTTTTCACCACCTTCGGCGGCCGGAGTCCTTGTAACGGGATCCGATAATGATACATTTATTGATGTACTTAAACGACCGCCCTCTGACATCGAATCGGCCGCCTCAACTGCATCCATTACTTTACTATTCACAAATGCTGGCGACGCAAAATCTTCCAAAACATCAAGAATTTCATCGGAATATTGTTGAAAATGATCGAAATTATCAAATGCAGCCATACAACCCGTACGCATATATGAACCACTTGGTACCTCTCCGTCAACACTATCGTTTGCAAAACGATATAGGGCACGATTTGGATGGCCAGTTGGTAATAAAAATTGAAAATGAACCAATGGCACTTCACCGGATAATTCCAAATGTTGTAAACACGTTAATTCATATGAAATATAAGAACGTCTTATGTACACCTCAAGGGCTGCATTACATACGGCACGATTTGTATGATAAAAGAAATCATGTAATATATCAAATATTGATGTTTCCGATAATATCAAACGCTGTAAATTTTCGGGATGAAAATCATGTCCATACATATCGACAGCCGATAAAAATATTGATTCCATTTGATTGTGTCTCAGTTCGTATGCCGGTTGATGGGCAGCAATCAACACTTGGCGGGCTCTCAATGCAACCCGTGAATGTTCGGCACGATTCAAAGATGTCAATTCACTGAGGGTAGCCGCCAATTCTTCCGTTAAACCCGGTTCATTCGCCCACAAATGATCAATCAACAATGTAACCAGTAAATTTTTCTTTGCCACTTGACTATGTGAAAATATTGTATTGACAACACTTAACATATCATCTTTATGACGTTCACGAATTGCCCCCACACACTTATCATAATGCCCATGTTGAAATTGACATTCAACTGTATAGTATTGCCGGAGTAATTCATGTACAGCGGCTTTCATTCGACCGCGTATACCATTACGATAACGTTGTACTAATTGAACAATTGCTTGTGTGGTTAAAAAGAATACATCACGATCGGCACGTTTCTGTAATGTTGCCGCATGACTATCAATGACACTCGCTATTTGTTGTGATGGAAATTGTGCCAAAACACTGGTTATATTTCGTTCGTACAATGTCATTAATTTACGTATTTTCTTTTCCACGGATAATGGGATACGGCCCGATATCGATGCGATGACTTCTTGTAATTCCAATAGCGGTAACGATGGATCCCTTAAACTTTGCATGAATTTTTCGATAATTTCACGTAAACGCGGTGCATTATACGGATCGGTTAAACAATAACCGGCTAAATTATTTTCTAATATTTGTTTATAACTATTATGATTACGATTTAATTTTTCAGGTACGGCCACATGTTCATATGGTGGAAATGGATTTTTATATGATTGAGCTTTTGTTACCAACGATGGATCGTCCAATTCTAGATGACCAATTAATGAGCCTGGATCTAATACAGCACCCGGTCGACGTACAAATGTTACGGTACCCGCTTCTGATGACGTTAATGTCATAACCATTTTCATAACTTCAATTTCAGCATATGTTTGTCCTTTATTTACATGGGCACCGTCTTCTAATAGTAAATTAATTAGTTTACCGGCCGATGGACTACGCAATAGTGATGGATCATTTTCTTTTTCGAAAATACACGTTTGATTGCCAATTACGATACGATAACGATCAACTTCCTCTTTTAAATACGTCGTGTAACTGGCACCTTCCAATGACAACAGCATACCGCCATCCGACAATCGATGAATTTCAATTTCTTTAAATGATCCGTTCATTACCAAAAAATATGTATTTGCACCACTTTTCGCAGCTTGCACCTTATATCGTGTTCCCTCAGCAATTAATTCAACATCCACAACATTCGTTAATGTATTGGCCGCCTGTATTTGTCCCTTTTCCAATGATATTTGAAAGCTGGCAAATGCATCGGATATCTGGCGATCGGCAATTAACAGAGCACCACAAATAACACCCAAAAGAATATCGGGTTTTTCCGACTGTACACGTTCGGCAATCAATGCATCTAACCATGCGGTATCAATTGTATTCTCTAAAAATCGATTGGTTTCCAAAAGGGTTATTAAATATTCCACGGTTGTACGAAAATCACCACGAATCGATAATTCTTTTAATGCAATCACCAAATTTTCTCTGGCCTGTTGACGATTTTCACCCCACGAAAAACAATGACCAAATTGTGAATCGGCAAATTCGTGCAAGCCACCGGATGCGGCCACACTAAAATACCCCCATACATTTTTACTTGAACGAAAATTTAATTCTTGTACGGTACCTGAACTCGGTTTGAAACCTTCATCGGGATTTTCCGATGTAATACGGGCTGCAATTACATGACCCCATGGTCTTGGTTTATTACGTGGCGTTTCAAAATCAATAAGTGTCGAACCCCATGGTGTTTCTCCATACAACAAACGTATATCCTTTATTAAATACAATGGTATACCCATACCGATTTGTAATTGACAAGCGGGTAAATTTACATCGGCCACCATTTCCGTACATGGATGTTCAACTTGTAAACGAGGATTTAATTCCAAAAAGTAATAACTACCATCGCCACTATATAGATATTCAACGGTTCCCGCACTCACATAACCCACCATTTTAGCTAAACGTACGGCCGACCTTTCCATTTCTTCAAAAATATCTGCATGTGCAACGATTGCCGGTGCCTCTTCAATGATTTTCTGATGACGACGTTGTATACTACAATCACGTCCAAATAAACTGATTGCATTACCATATTGATCGGCTAATAGTTGTACTTCTAAATGACGTGCACCTCTGGCCAATTTCATAACAAATATTGGTGAACCGGGTACTTCGGCTTGTACCTGTCGAAATAATGCTGGAAATTCATCGGGTGAATCAACACGACGAATGCCCTTACCACCACCACCTTCTGATGCCTTTATCATTATTGGAAAACCAATTTTATGTGCCGAAAGTAAACCTTGTTCTGCTGAATTAACACAACCTTTATTAAATAATTCTGTTGAGATTTTAATTTTTTTACCACTATATTGTGCTTTAAGATCTGTATTATTGTATAAATGGAAAAAATAAAAACATAATTAATACAAAAAATGGTATTATCTATAATCATTGATGCACATTGAAATATCCTTATTACCTGAACCAGACCATGGTAATGTGGGAATGTCAGCTGTTTGTGCAACAATTGATGATGCCACCTTATCGCCAAGTGCCCACATTGCACGTTCGGGTGGTCCTAAAAATACTATACCATTTTTATGCAATAGTTCAGGTAATTTTGGGTTTTCGGATGCATGACCCCAACCGGCCCAAACCGCTTGCACTTGTGTACGTAATGCTATATCTAATATTAATTCAACATTTGCATAATTATTATTATTCGAACCACCGGGCACCGGAACATAATGATCGGCCATTTTTATATATTCAGCGTTTGCCTTTAAATCTTCGGGTGTTACCATCACCACAAAACGTACGGCCCGTTCATTTTTTAACATTTCATATGAAAAACGACGTATGGAACGCATACATTTTACAGCCGCTATTCCATTATTTGCAATTAATACCTTATTAATTGCCCGTGTACCATTAAATTTTTTAACAAATTCTTCAACGGTTGCCAATGGAAAATCTCTTTCTTGATAACGTTCTTGACCCAATCCCGTTCCCCGAGACATACTCGGTCTGAAATTAATCAATATAAATAGTACAAATAATTTTTTTTTTTTATTTGCAAAGAATATATAGTGAGAGTTAGGCAAGATAAGTTTATAGTTTACAGTTCCTTCGCCAACAGGAGATTACCTATCCCATTATTGTAATTTATCGCGTAAATACCATTTTATCACATTTATTTTCATTTGTTAGTTTTAAAATTAGCACAATTTAAATCAAACTTATTGATTATGAAAAAAAAACAATAAAAAAAAAGAATTGTTTGTGTAGTAAATTAAAATCATTGGAAATAGAAACCAAATTTATTAAATCTAATTACTTTAATCCGGAGCCGGCATTCTCGGTACCAGCTGTTGCCGGTACCTGTAATTGTTGCATAACTACCGCTGATTGTATTATGGTTTTCGATGATACATCCGTTATGACATTATCGATTGGTGTCGGTGGACTTATCGGTTCTTCAACTTTATCAACGGTTGAATCCCAAGCGGTTTCCTCACCACTTTCGGCTAAAACAAATCGTTTACTTGGACGACGTTTTAACATTTTCAATATGGCAATTGTAGTAATGACGATGGCACAACCGACACAACAAGAACCAAACACCACACGAAAATTTAAAAAACGATTGAAAGCAATTTCGAATGTGAAGTGATATCTTATATACGAAATTCTATCCTGTATTTCAGATCTGTATTTCAATTTTAAAATAGTTTGTGTACTTTTATACCGAATTGTTGTTATACTACTACATAAAATTTGTCATTTTTCAAATAGTTATTATTTATTTATTAATTTCTTAATCACAAAATCAAATTATAAAAATGAATCACAAAATTTTTACTATTTTTTTCGATCGATTTCTAACAAAAAAAAAAAACTAAAAACAAATGAATAAATGGAATAAAAATATTATGTTTCTTACTTTTTTCTTTTGATACAACTTTAAATACGATCACGATCTAATCAAAACGATTTGTATAATAATAAATATATATGTATTAACACGACATCGAGATAACTTCGTATTGTCCGTCAGTTCCGTAATTTGAGTGAATAGTTTAAGTCTTTTTTGTTAAGTTATAATTTAAAAACACCATTAAAACCCATATTTTTTTAATTGTTTACGAATTAATAAACAAAAAATATTCATTATACTTTTGTAAAGTGCGAAATTAATTTTTTGTTTTTTATATAAATGACAACAATTAATTTTTATTTATTTATATGGATAGTTATTCTTTTATTTAAGTGTAGTACTTATTTACGTATATACAAATGTTGTACTTATCCAATTTCATTGGATATTATAAAATAATAAGTATATAAATATTAAACATAACTATGACGTTTTAAGATTTTACGTTAACGGAGTTTCCGGCGAGAGAAACCTTGCTTACTAATGTAATAACAGAATGTTAATAACTCAATTGAACATATTATTCATTATCATTCATGGTGAGGATTTTATCATTCATTCGTGGCGTATATAATGTTGAAATAAATATCTTTTCAAAACATTTCTTTAATCGTTAACCACACATAATATTAAAATTATCGTTAGCCTCTAGTTAGTTTATTTATTTTTTTCTTGCAGTATAATCATAAGAAAAATTAACATCAATTATTATTAAATGATGGTTGGTTATAAATCAAAATTTAATTTTGTAACAAACTATATAGAGTTTTAGTTTATTATAAAATTATATTTTAAGTAAATATTAATTTCATAATAATTTCTATAGATTTCCATTCCATGGACAATATTAATTATTAGATATAGATTTGCATTATATCAACGTGCAGTCCAGCTCCTCGATAGCAATTCAGACGATATATAAAAATACGATTTTATTAAAAATGATTAAATTCATTCAAAAATACGTAAATTCTAAATATTTAATAAATTTACCAAAAAAGTATATGTATATTAAAGTTGTAAATTAATTTGATAACATTTTTTTTATATTTCAATTTGACGTCACGTAATTTCATATTTAAGATATTCTTAAGAACCTATGGAGTATTATTAATTAGGAATTTTTTATTTCGATAATAATATATGAATTTATTGTAACAACAATGGTATTTGTTGATTTTCAATGAAAAATGGATACGTATATGTGGTCCTAGATCTCGAAATAAAAAAATTATGAGATTTTTCACAATAATTTAAAATTAAAAGAAAATATTAATATGAGGTATTTATTATGAAAATTGATTATAAAAACACGCGTGTAAATACGAATTAAAAATTTAATTTAAAAAAAAAACCACAAATACTCTTATTAGCTATTATATTCTATATGGGAAAATTTTTAGAAAAAACTATACCTTGAACTTTGTATTTACTAACAAATTGTTTTTTTTTTGTTATTTTATTATTTATTATTTTTTTGTCAAACAATTTTATAAATTTGTTTGATGTTTTGATGATTTCTTTTTATAAATTATTATATAATAAATAATTGAATAAATTATTAACAATAAATTTTTATATAGTCATATATTTATTTTTTGTATATTTATTATTCAACGTTTATGACAAACGAATTACGATATTTATTTGAAGAGATATCTCTTGTTAAAAATGATAGGAAGATGATAGATAGTATTAAGAATTGTTAAATTTTACTTAATTATATATTATTGATAAATTTATTGACAATTTTTTATCGCCATTGATTTTTTTAAGAAAATGTGTTTGGAAAATGATTGAAAAATTGAATTATCTCATCTCTTTTTATCATATATATTTGAATTTCTAACTTCATATTTAATTTTTTGTCTAGATAGGGATCGCGTGTGAATTTACAGGTGCCTTTTCCATATAAATACCATCTGAATCGTATATACATTTTATTAACAAAAATTGAAATTTCAATATAAAAATATCTATGAAAATCAAAAATTTTTTTAATTATCAATTTCTATATATAGTAAAAAATTACATTGATTTTATTTGTATAATAATTTATCTGTCGATTTATGATAATTTTTTTTATCTATATATTCATACCTATAATATTAATACGATGACGATGTTGCTGAATGGAGAAATAAATAAACAATATAAATAAATAAATAACAAATAGATTTTTTTTATTTACATATCACAAACAAATCGATATAAAAATATATAATAAATAATAAAAATATTCTTGTAAAAGTGCACTTCAAAATGTACATATTTTATTTTTTAGTTGTTTTGAAGTTATATTCGGTGGATTATAATGAACATTTTGCTAAATCGTTTAAATTATCATTGTTTTTTTTTATATGTACTGTATTATTTAATAATGTTGTTTTATAAACACATTTTCTGTGTGTACTAAATAAAATATTATTCATATATAGGAAATTATGTATAATAAAAAAAAATAATAGTAATATTTTAATTGCAACACGCGTTTTTTAAATTTTTATATTTTATTTTTCTTGTTGTTATTTCTATAAAAATCAACATACATTAATAACAATAATAATAAAAAAAGTCTTTTGATGACATTGATTTTAATTGAAATTTTAAAATGTTATTAATATTATTATTATTATGTCATGGTAAAGGTATATAAATAGATGTTATAATAATTATAATTATCATTAAATTCGTTGCGAAATTTTAATCGTTTAAAAAAAACTTAATTGAATTGAATTTGGTTTAATTAAAAAAATAATCCAATCTAATCTCATAGAATAATTTATATGCAGGTAAAAATAACGTAAGCACTCTGATAAAAGCCCTCTTTTTACTTTTATTATACGCACATGAGGTTAATTAATATATAATATAAAATGTATTTCATATTTTTATAACAAAATAATTCACATGATGCCATAGATATATATATAAAACAGACACAATATAAAACATTATTTTATCATATTGTTTACATATATGTATATTTTATATTTATATATCTATCTATCAATATATGTTAAAGTTGGACATATATTAAATAGGCCATTAAACTGAATAATAATCAATATATATATATAAAAGACAAAAACAAAGTACTTATTAATTCGACATAGTAAAATAGATGGAAATTCATATTTAAATTTCATGAATTAATTAAGGATATTTACGGTAAAAATGTGTAAAATTTTATTTTATTTTAATTTTTTTTTTAAGAAATTTACATTATTTTTCCAATAAAAATAACGAAAATCATACCATGTTTGTTAATTATTGCGGTCAATTTAATTGGTTTATTTACCTTTTTTAACATATCAATACATTGCAATATATATATGTATTTTTAAAGATTAATTTTAATCCGTAAAATAAAAATGAGTGTGTGTGTATGGTTTGGATATAAATAATAATTATATTATTTCGTATTTATAAAAATGAAAAATGAAACAATACTAAAAAATATAAAAAAAAAATTGTTGTCATATATATCTTTAAGAAAGTTTTTTTTTTTTTATAATTTACATTTATGGAATTTTATTTTTATTTTAATTTCACTTTATTTATTTATTATATGTATTATTTTGTGTATGTCATCCGTTCATATACAATCGACGAATTTCTTTAATTTAGAAATTCACATAAGCAACTTTTCTATATACAGTAAAATCAACACTATAAACATGGGAATTGCACTATATATTTCAAAATGATCCTTGACAATGACAATGTATATACGAAAACTGAACTATATAAAAAAAAATCTTTTAAAAAAACCTAAATACTTTTTATCTTTTTATATATTATTTATATATACGTTTACAAATTCATCACGCCACGACGTTACAACGTTTCGTTTAACACTACTGTGATTTTTTTTCTTCATTCACATACAATTTTACTATATATTTCTCCTCAATTAATATCGAAATATATATTGTAATATTATATTATACAAAAACAAAATAAAAAACGTATGATGATATCGAAAAAAAAACGAAAGAAATATATATCTATATATATACATTACACAAATACATAATAAAATAACAAAAAATTATAATAATTATGATAAATATATACAGAAAAATAAATAAATAAATAAATAAATTATTATAATTTTGTGTGGATGGATGGATAAAATAAATTTATAAAAAATTAAATAATATTATAAAAAAAACAAAAACAACAAAATAATTGATCATAAGAGAAGAGAACTCGATAATAACTCGATAATATATAAATGAAATGAATAAAAAAAGAATTGCATATTTAAAATACTTTATCATCAGTCTAAAGACCCGCGCTGCTTGTTGATCAATTGCATATGAATTGAAATTTAATTGACCGAACCGGCGACTGATTTATTTTCTGTGTTATTTCATATACAGTTTTTGGATTCATTCACTCATCATAAGATATAAAAGATACAATAAGACGAAGATTGCATTCATGGGATATATATAATATATATATATTTTTTTGAAAAGAACCCCGGACAGGAAGTTCATGATTAACTAATTTTTAAACCTGTTGCGGTTATTCTTCACATACAAAATATATTTAACTAAAATTAGTTGTTGAAGACATGCAACAATACAACATATACAAATCAAAAAAGTTTTTTGAGGTTTTATATATAAAAATTGAATTGGTATTGAAAATACATAAAATATTTGAATGTTCAATATATGAAATTATGATATTATCTATATATAAATAATAACAGGTAAGGTAGATATCGATTAATTAAAAAAAAATCAATATATTTATATGCCTATATATAAAAATCTGAATATTCAAAATAGATTTGGACGCCCCATCATAATAAAAGAAAAACAACACAGCGATAATGATTTTATTTATATATATAAATAGAAAAGGATATATCCATATATAACTATATAATAATATTATAATAATATTATATGAGCGCATGTTTGCCGGAAAATGAATTTTCCCTTATTCATTTTATTATTCACAATAAATTTTTGTTTATAGAAAATGTACATCCATATGGAATATGAATTTATATACTATATATATAGAGATGAAAAAGGATACCAAAAAAAAAACGGTTGAGTGTATTAAAAAAAAATATTTATTTATTAAAAAATATATATTTATCTAATAAAGTACTTATGTATTTGAATATAAAATGTTTATGTTTCAATTTAATATATATATATCTATATATATATATATATTTGAAAGGATTGAATGATGATCCTGGATAATAAAAGTATTCTAATTAGAAGATTTAACAAATAAACCAAAAATAAAATATTAAGATATGTTTGGTCAGATCAATTTATATTATATCTAAATATATATTTGAGGCTTAGCTATATCTATACATTGGTGATATTGTGTATGAACTGAATTTATTATTATTTTTAGATTTATAAAATATGGAATTTCTATATTTGTTTATCTACCCACAGACAATATTTTGCAATGAACGGTCAATACGATGATTATATATTCATATACTACATAATTTTTTTGTTAACTAATTAAATAATTTCCTCTTCAATTCACTATAATTTTAATATATAATTTCAAATATTTATAGTAAATAAAACATACATTAAAAAATCAACAACATTTGACATTTTCTTCAATAAAAAAAATATTCTATATATTGAAGATACAAAAAAAAGAAGAAAAAAAGCCATAGAAATGTGGATAAGTAAAATAGTTAAACACTATAAAATTGAAAATCATCCGTTGTACTTGTAACGTATAAAACTTATACACTTGTTATATGATAAAATAATATCACACACTATTACTATACAATATACATAGTATTTATCTTATTATATCCAGTCAGATATATAAATATACGAGTAAATTTAAATTTAATTTGTTCATCTCACATCAAAATCAGATTTGGATAAAAAATAATAAGATTTTAAATGAATTAAATCTATATTGATAAATATTAAAGATTAAAAAAATAGTAACATAATCGATGTTCATCAAATTATGTATCAAATATGTTTGGAATGTAAATGTTACTGGTGTTTTGTATAAATTCCGTTCATGTTTATGTAAGGTAACGTATATCTTCTTATATAGAAGTGTCAACAGGTATCTTTGTATTGCGATGTGGAAGAATGCAAAAAAAAACTATGGTTAACAACCAACTGAAACATGAATTAATGCATTCATACACAAATTGCGGGCTTTTTGTGGAATATATTTTTTGATAATATATCTTGAGGAAAACCAATTGATTTAAATTATCTTATTATTTTTTAATCACACACAACTTAAATATTTTACTATACGTAATAATTTATTTGTTTAATTTTTTTCTATGACTTCCAATGGAGAATTAACAAAGAAATAAAAACAAAAAACAAACAGAAAATAAAACTCTGTATAATGGTAAATTGTTTTATAACATCTTGTTGTTATTATAAACATTATACTAAAAAAATATATGATGGTCATTCATTACGTTGTAGTTTCTCTAACGATAATATGTAATTTATCAATCACATTAAGAATATTTTATAATAATTACAAAAAAAAAACAAAGAAAAAACGTAAAATCAAAATATTATTATCATTTTGTTTTAAAATAAATTGGTTTTAAATAATTAAGTCATAAATATTGTGTATTTTATTGTCTTAAATTAAGAGTGAACAGATTTATTTTTATATTTTTTAATAATTGTGTGACTTATTTAAATTAATTTGTTGTGTATTTATATATCATTTATTATGATATTATAATAAATCATCGAAGAAAGGTAAGAAGAAAAAATCAATATTTTTTTTTTATATATTGTCCATATGGATAATTGCTCATTTTTTTTTAAATCATATAGTAATTAAATAGGTGTCTTTTTTTTCCTCTCATTGACCATTTATCCAATATTTAAAATAGAAATGAAACAATTTGAATAGAAGTATATAAAAAAAATATTTCAAAAATCATTAACATAATTTAAAATCATATTAATAATATTCGATTATAGAAAATTTATTACTGACATTCGCAGTAATCAATATAACAATAATAAATAATTACAATAATATTATTAATTATAAATAAAATAATAATATCAATGTTAATATTATATTAATTTTTACGAATTTTTATGTACAAAACGTATAATATAAAATACAATATAAATAAATAATGAGATAATAATTTCTTCTTGTGATTGTGCTTGAGTTTATATAATAAAAATAAACACACAAAAATAAAAATATAAATGCATTAGAGATAATTATTTCAATAATATTATTGTAATTTTTTTTTTGTTTTGCGGTTAAATTACTCTAAATAAATATGATAAAAGTATTATTTTTTTTTACTAATATTAATACGAATTCATCTCTTTTGAACCGTAAGAACATATACTAGATAAAATATAACGATTAACGAAATATTTTTATTAGATTCGTTACATTAAAAGAACTGCCACATGATAAGATGTTGAAAAATAAAATATAATATACTTTAGAGTAAAAATTTACCTTAAACGTTTACGTTTTTCTGCTAAATCATGATTGTATTTTACTCCATTGGTCATTGTTTGTGGAAAACTGTCAACAGCTTCCGTTGCTTCTTGTACTGTATCACCATCTTCACCTACCTATGTATGCATGTATAAATATAGCCAAAATAGTATATTTGTTAATTAGAAATGTTTTTAATAGTTTTATTTTTTAATTAATTATATATGTAAAATTTTTTCTTTACCGTAAAACTTGGACGATCTCCTGTTGTTGATTCCATGATTGTTTCGTTTATTATATTCTCTTCTTGTATAACAAATTTCTCATTTGAAAATGTTACTTTACGTAATTGTTCTTTTTTCTTTATTTTATCCTCTTCTGGTGGCTCTGTTGCACTTTCTGTATCAACTGCAGTTTCTGTTGTATCTATATTAGAATGATAAAATTGAAAAAAACAAACCATTATTTAAATTATAATTAAAATTCTTTTATAAGCTAATTTAATAAATTTATTATAATTGTAAAAATACATATAAAAATTCCATACACCCCCAAAATGTTAATTTTTGAAAATAGTTAATTATTTTTTGCTAATTGTAACACGTGTAATATATTTTTATTTTTATTTACTATTATAAATTAGAAATTAGTGACAGATTACAAAAAAAAAATAATAAATAATTTATTTACATACTCTCATTTTCATCATTATCATTCGATTTATTATCATTATTAATTATTGTATTATGATTATGATTATTATTATTATTGTTTGTGTTCTGATTATGATTTTGATTATTTTCAATTGAATTTTCCTCGGAATTTGGATAAAGATAACGTAGAAATTGTCCCACAAATTTTGCCATCAAAAATGATATTATAATTAGAATAATAAATAATAATAACAACAATAACGTGAACATTAAAAATAAAAATGATAGAGATAGTAAAATTAAAACACTATTTTTACAATAATTCAATTATTAACAAAAAATACTATTTCAATTCAATTCATTTTCATTGACCCGTTACGTGATTATATAATTTTATTTTTGTATTTATATTATTATTATATGGAATTTTTTGTATTATAAAATTAATATTCAATATTATTTAATACAGAATAAAATGCAAATGTAGTTGTTTTTGCATGTTGGCATAAATTGCATAAAACAAAATCGAATTAAATTAATTTATTAATTTTTTTTCTATGTATCATTGCGTGTTTCTGGAATTAAATAGAAAAGAAGAATATTTATGTATATTAAAAATGAATATTTTTATTTCATATACAAATAAATTAGTTAATTAAATTAAATATCATTTTATTAATATCATTTTCAAATTTAATTTAATAAAATCTCATCTGTTTGTCTCAATTTTTTTTCTCACATATATAAATTAGGCATTAAATATATGATAGATGGAATACGGTTTTAATAAATACAATTGAATTGAATTTGAAAAAAAAAAACGGTTACAAAACAATCAATTAAATTAAATATAGGTATCTGGTTTTTAACCAATGTTATAGAATTTTTTAATTTATAGGATAATTAACTTTTATATTAACTGCATAGATAATTTTATATGTAATCCAAAATATATTTTTCTTATATTATACGTCTACTTTATTTAAAGTTATATATAAATAATTACAAATATCAGTATAATCTAATTATAAAAATCGTATTTATTATTGTGTTTCAAAAAATTTCGAAATCTTTTTTGTTTCTATATTGATAAGAATTGTATAGTTTTTATTTGAAAAAAAAAAACAAATAAAACAGTAAATTCAATAAAATATATAAGTTCAATGTCAAAGTCAATAAAAATAAAAAATAATAAATATTTTATATGAATATTTTATATATAATTGTAGATTTTTCTATTAAATCACAAATAATTAGAAAATAAATTCTTTCTTTTTGGATTCACACTTTTGATAACAGAAAAACAAAACACTATACAACTAAAACGAATTTATTAGTGACATTCACCCATGTATTAACCAATCAGATAAAAAGGTATTTTTCCCTTCCAATCCAATCCTTATTCAAAACCTTATCAATTTATATTTATCCACACAATTTAGGATTTTATTTTATAACAAATTATAAATATAATAAATGTGTATATACTAACTTTACAAAATATTCATCTCTAAATTTAGTATGTAACTAACTAAAACCCTGATAATTAAAATGAAAATGAAATTTTAAAACGAACATGTAATCTATTTAATTGACTGTGGAGTTTGTTTATTTGCCTCATTGTATATTTATTTAAAAAAAAAAATTCAAATTAATTTTACATTGAAAAATATGGTGTGATTTTTATGTAACATAAACGAGCCAAATCTTTATATTAAATAAAAATAATAATAATCTCTATTACGAACCGGCAATCAACGTATTATTATTATTAATTTGTTGTCATATTCTATATACATTATATATGATATATATTTTTAACCCATTTATATTTCCACCGATAGCCCTTTCAGTAGTTTTTATTATTATTTTATTTAATTGATGGCAAGCAAGAACAAATAAAATCTAAAAATTAATTGGTTTGAAAGTTATACAAAACTTGAGCGTACTCCCAACCATGGCAAAAGATGGGTTAATTCAACATATACAAATCTTAATCGCACAAAATTCATATGAAAGGGAAAAAAATTTTTTTAACAATCAACCATAAAGACTTATTTTTATTTAAGAATAAAGCATAAAACCAATGTTTTTTTTCTGATAAGATAATTGAATCCATTATAATAATAATAATAATAAAAATGTTTATTACATATATATGTGATTATTTTTATAATGTAAATTACTGGTTATTATGCTGGAGATGAAACGGTTTGCCAAGCCAAATAAAAGAAAAATTTTGTTAAATTAAAGGGAATCGAACGAAACCGGCATGTAAACATTTAAGCATATCCGATTTTTTTTTTAAAGATCAAATAAGAACATTTCGATTTCGATACTTTCATATATTTTATAGAAATAACCAAATAACTAATTCTATTAAATGCTTAAATTATGACTTTTTATAATATTTATTTATTTTCCGGGTTTACTGTAGTTTTGTACACAAATAACTTAAGATTTCATAAACATTTAAATATATTATCAATTCAATTTATCTTCGTATAAGAAAATATCAATTCAAGTTTTGGAATTTCATCTACCTTAATACATCTTTCGCTTAAATCCCCTGTATCTTTCCACATCACGTTTTTTTTTCTTCAATTTTATTAATTGTTAATATTTATATGAAGAAAAAAGAAATATGTTTCAATCATATACAAGAAAAAAACTATATTATATTATTATAAATTAACATAAATTAAATAAATGTTTATAATAAATTTAATTTAACAATTTATAATACATTTATTTCACGAAAAGAAAAAAAAAACTCATATAATCGCGTGTAAAAAAAGATTATTTTTTGTTAAAAACAAATAAATACAAAAATATATATTGTATATATATACAACAATGAAAATTTTATAAATAAGAAAATTTATTTTGTTTCCATATACAACATATATATATATTTTGTTTGAAAATCTTTTGTAATTTCTATAATATATGCTGCCCATGTGGATACCTACCCAAATTACTTGTACAATTTTTCGGTCAACCATCAAATTGGTTGAAAAAATGGTATAGTGGATATTTGTACAACTATGTTTGTTGATTGACATCTTTTTAAATAGCTAGTTGTTCATTAAAATAAACAAGATGTTTGTTTGTCCAAAAATATTTGAGAAAAATCTTGTATAGTGTCTATTGGGGGTAGTATGGCAGTAGTATGGGATAGTTTACCGCAACCTTTAGACAACCAGTTCAAGTTGGGTATTGGCAGTATATAATAAACAAAATTCTTTTGTATACAAAAAATTAATAGAATTTTATGACGTAGGTATATGAATTGTTTCTATTACGTAGTTCACACGCCCACTTATTACGTGTCTGTCTATAAATATATCTTTAAATAGATCAATTTAAAAAATTTATAATTTTCTTTCTTATGATTGTTATTGTATTGTATAATAAAAATATTAATAATTGATATTAAAATACAAATCTTTGGTGTAAAAATGTTTTATTCATAAAGATTTCATTCATAAATAATCGTATACAAACAATTATTTTTTGCATTAAATTTTCGTTTTTATTATATTCATTAATATTTGAATAAAATTAATTGTATTAAATTTTAATTTTTATAATTAAATTATAAACAACCATATTTATATATTTTGGTATCAAAATCAAAATTAAATTATAAACAACCATATTTATATATTTTGGTATCAAAAATAAAATGAATATAAATTCTAGGATTACATACCTTTTAATAAAAATTAAATAGACCACTTTTAAAAGACAAAGTAATAGATTTTGTTATTAGCAAGTGCGTAAATATCTTTTTAAAAGAATTAATGGTATTTTCAAACAAGATAAGATAAAAACAAAATTATATCAAAACAATAATCATTATAGAAAAAGAAAATAAATAAGCAAAGCATATCTAAAATATACATGCACGTGACTTTACTGAAATATATATGTTTAATTCACATTGTTTAACATTTGATCTTCACAATTTTAATTTTCCATATATCTACATAAATATTGGTCCACAGAATGTAACCAACTATTCTATAAATATGATTAATGGATATATAAAATTTACTATAACAACATTTTTTACAGAAAATAAACAATTTTTTGTATTTAAAAAAACATAATTAATCACCCAAAACAATAACATCTGCTTGAATTACAAAAGGCATATTATTACTCATTAGTACTATATTATTGTATTATATGACTTTTA
Source organism: Dilophus febrilis (assembly GCA_958336335.1). Taxonomy (NCBI): domain Eukaryota; kingdom Metazoa; phylum Arthropoda; class Insecta; order Diptera; family Bibionidae; genus Dilophus; species Dilophus febrilis. The sequence continues at coordinate 14,974,815 of OY284469.1, read as the reverse complement.
AATATTTTCGAATATATTACTTATTTTTTTAAACACTTTTATTGATTAAATGTTAAAAATATTATTATTGATAGAATTTTCAAATAATTTATCACAATTTTCGCCTAATAAACAAAAAAAAAATAATAACAATAATATAAATAAAATTAAAAGCTAAACTTCTTGTGCAAAAATTTATAAACAACAAAATAAATAAAATGAAAATTATTTACAAAAACCAACCAAACAATAATAAATAAATAATAATAATATATATATACCATATATTAGTAAATGATAAAAATATTAAAATTTTTTATCATTTTTACTAATACAATAAAATCACATACGAATATTAGTACAGTATTTGACATTAAAATTATCACATTATATTACGGCATTCAAAATGTCAGAATTTTCCTTAATGTATATACTTTAGAGGAGGAAAAATTACCCTTATTAGTTCACAGGTTCACTAATCCCTAAGTTATTTAAAATAAAGTACTTTTATTTTATTTGGAATAGGTAATATATAAAACAAAAAACAATACGAACAAAACAGATTTTCGCATTAGATCACAGTTTCTTGAAATGCTCTTTATTTATATCTTTTGGGTGGATGGTTTACTGAACTTTGCCCAAAATGGAAATATATATCCCATAAGTTAGTTAGATAAGAATCCCCCTGTGATTTGTCACCATGAATGATAATTAATGATAGTATATTATATCATAATTTATATGATCCTTAAAAATATCGTAGATACACCAAAATCATATTCCCTCAAGATTGGATAATTATTTGGTTAAATACTGTTATGTATTGTGTATATTTAAAATTTAATACAATTATATGACTGACCAAAAACCATGTAAAATAATCATAAATAAAATACTAAAAAAACATGCTTTACAAATACAATCAACTTTTGAAATTTGCAAAAGAGTATATCGTTATCTGATAGATATGAAATTTATTTATGTATATATATGCTTAATACATTGAGATATCATAACGTCTTAAATGTGGTATATACAATGATGCTGAACATAAGCTATATGGTAAAATGTATATACAATAATAAGATTATTTAATTTTGTTTATTCTTTTATCTATATGGGGAATGAAAAAGTAAGAAGTTTTATATGTATCTTTAAAAAATATACATACCAAATCATATTGTGTACACAAAAAACTCCAACATATTCGATTTTTTTAATATATAAACCAACGAATACATTAATATTTCAAATGGCGCGAGATTGTTTTATCCAATGGGGGGAATTCTCCGACATCAAGTTCAATGTTATTATATATATTTATTTATATATATATTTTTAGAGTGATGCATACGTTTTATAATACATATATATATATTTAGGATTGTATAATAATATTATGGATAAAATATATTATATATGTATTGTGTAATATAAACTAAAGCGAAAAACATGTGCAAAATTTCCTGTCTGCACTGAGCTACGTTTTATTTGCATTTGTACTTCATGATATAGGATAATAAAAGGACGAAAATCTTATATACTTTGTTAACAAACATTTTATATGGTGCGATGGTAAACCAAAAATAAAAAAATAGCAATTATATATGTAGTTAGAATTACCAGACCTTTATATTTAAATTCCAAATAAAGAAAATGTAAGCCAAAAAATTATCATTTACATGAAAAAAAAGGTGTAATAACACCCTTGAATACATACGTAATAGATTATATTTGAATTCAATATGATCCTATTCAATCCTACGCCTATTCAAAACATTGGGATTGTATAGATTATTTTAATTTTGATTTGAAGAGTTTGCAGAATTTTATATCGTCTTATATTATAGTATTTATGATTTCAGAATTAGCGATCTTAATATTAATTCAGAATATCTTGATATAAATTTCAAATTAATTTAACAAACGAATTCGAATTGCATCTAAAATGAAAAGGTTTATAAAAAATTGTATTTCAAAGCATTCAAGTGCAGATAAATCAACTGTAAATTCAAGAATTTTCGATAAAAAAATATATGTAAATACAAAAACAATATACATCATAAAAAAACATTTTATATGCAAAAATATCTAAAATAAAACAAACAGTTTTTCTTTTAACGACAATCGAACAAACGTCCGGTGCGTGTACAATAAATAATTAATTGAAATTGTATTAAATAACAAAAAAAAAAGAAATACAGGTATAAAGGTCAATGACAACAAGACATATATATATAATATATATATATATTTTAACTAACATTTATATTTATATAAATAAAAATACAAATACCTATCAATATGCAAAAATATAACAAAATAAAAATATCGCAGGATTATTTTGCCGTATTTAAATCATTTTAATTTATAAATGAATAATAAAGTTTTATACATAAAATAAAAATGTACTTGTTAAATATCCATTTATAGAATTAAAAAAAAAATTAATAGGATTTACATTACAAAAAACAAAAAAAAAAGAAGAAGATACACTTGAAAAATATCGATTTATAATCTGCGAAAAATCAATAAAAATAATTAATTAATATTAAATAAAAATTATGATTGTATTTTCTCTATTTTTAAATCTAAATTAGATGTAATACAAACCAAAAAAAAAAGTAACAATAAAATGTTTAATACATGAATTTTAATTTTAATTTATAATATATTTTATTAAATACAAATACAATTACAAAATAATCAAATCAAATTAACACACAAACACAGGCAGTACATTAGAACAATTAATTAATACATTTATAAAAATTAATAAAATATATAAAAAAAAACAACAATACAAATTATTCATTATTCATACAATTTCAATTTCAATTTGAATTTGAATACACATAAATTAAAAAGACTGTTAAACTTACAGTTTTAATTTGATTTTGTAATAGAAAAAATATTTTAATTTTTTTTAATTTACGCGACGATAAATTGATTTATTTAAATTAAATTTATCCAAAAATTACGAAAAAACCCCGAAAAAACACAAAAAATTAAATAAATAATACCTTAAATAACAATTTAACAGAAAAAAAAAATAAATAAATTTAAATACAAAAAAAAAGGAAGAAATTAAGGGTTTTATAGAAGTGAATTCTTCTATTGTTTAAAAATGTTTTATCCGTAGAATTTTATGTTTCACAATCAACATAATCCAAAAAAAACAATTAAATCTTCGAAAGAATAAATAATAAAATATATAAATTTTAATTTTTTTAACTATAATTTTATTTTATTTATTTTTTTTACAAAATTTTAAATCAATATATATCTAATCTAAATTATATTAGATAAATAATTTTCACTAAGAAAATAAAAAAAAACAACCAATCGATAACGAAACTCTCCGAAAACTATGGATATGTCATAAACATTTTACAGTATTTTATTTTAGTCTTTTTATTATTTTTAATTAATTATTTTTATGTGAATTTTTACATTATAATACGTCATTACACACCGGAGAATATGAATAGGTTTGGTTTATTTTAATTGATTAATTATTATGATTGACATAGGCGTAGTTCAAATAGATAAATCCAAATTCTATATATAATATAAAGAGTATTATCAGCAAAAAGCAATTTGAATTTAAACTGACATTGAAAACATCATTTAAGATTTATATTCATAAACTATATTATAATTCATTTTAAGATGATCGTTTAAGGCTCAATATCTCAAGATTTTACATGATCGATTCTACAAATGTTTATAATTTCGTATTACTTCATATAGTGCGAATTCACTTTAAATTTCAGCACAAATGGTATCGTTTTTATTTGTTTGTCACATCATAAATGAAAATAATTGTCATCATTTCATAAATATTACATTGATTAATGATCATCAATTCCCTTCTCTGATTAAAGCCATGAAAATGGATTTTTCATTCTTGTTATAATGTGTAATAATGTGGTTTTTAATAAACATACAATTAACAAGTTATCAAATGATATTTTTGTACTCATAAGTTATTATGTATGATCTCATATGATTAATTAAAATTATAAAACAAAAACCTTTAGAAAAGTTTTAAATACAATAAAATAACATTCAATTTTAATTGAATTAATTTTTTTAAATATTTTTTAATTATCATATATAAATAAAAAAAAATTGCTTCTAGCAGCGCACAAAATTATTAATTATTTTATTTAATATAAAAATATCAACAAATATAATTTCTATGTACATATTTTTATATATTTTAAAACGTGATAAGTGATAATAAACAAAACAACAACAACAAAATGATAATCTTATCATTTTATCACACGTAAATAAGTTTTTTAATTGTTTGTAAAAATATTTAATGAACAAAACACGAATCTATTATAATTTTTCACCTACATTTTCTATAAAATATTTTAACAAACAATCGATTTAGGATAACAATTAAATAAATCAAATTTAATGAAATGGTAATTTATAATTTATAAAAAATTATAACACTGGAATTTGAACTATATTTTAACTAAGGATTACTTAAAGATTTATAGAAACACAATAAAGAACAAAAAACCGAATACACAAAAAAAAACTGGCAAATCTTTATTAACTTTTTACCTTCATAAAAAGATTTAATAGAATTAAAAATCCCAAAATTATATTATTATAAAAATATTATTCATATAAAATATTTTTAAAATAGATATAGGTGAAACAACTTGTACAGTTAAAAACAACTGATAATAAATTTAACAAAAAAAAAAAATAAATAAATTTTTACCGTGTGCAAATAATAAATTGGCGAAAACTGATAATTTTTATTAAAATTGATTAAAATTGCGGGGGCATATTGTTCAAATAAGGGTTATGATGCTCGAACAACCATTATTAATATGTTTATATTGAACCAGAATAAGCAATTTTAGGTTTAATTAAAGAATACCATAGAATCCATTTGAACGAGTTCAATTTTATAATTTATTCATGCTGATATATAATCGGTTATCGTACGAATTAGGACGATTCTTATTTCTTACCTAGATACATTTTGTACAAAAATTTAATAAAAATAGATATATCAACCTAAAAGCTGGCAAGACAATCATTGGTATTCCCAACTTAGGAAAAATTATCCTCAAAACAACACATTATAATAAATTTTTGATTCTTTTTCTATATAAATTAATTGAAATTCTATTGTTCTTGACCTTAAACTATATGATTACCAAATAATTAAATAAATAAATAAATAAAAGAATTACCAGGGTTTTTTCGAATTTATTTACATATAAAATCAGTAACATTCACATACCATTTTTATGGTTCCATTTAAAAGTTTCAATTACCAATATTAAATAGGGATATCATTCCAAATTAGTTTTTAATAATTATCAAAATAAATTAAAACCAAAATTATACGTACCATTCATTACGTTAATCGAAAAAATTGATCAGAATTATATGTAACACAAAATTAACAGAAAAAAGCAATGACAATTTAAAAAATTTTCAATTTATAATACGCTACCTTATTTATTTATATTTACATATTAACATACATAATATTAAAATAAATAAATAACTAAATAAAACAATAAAAAATAAATAAATATTTATATTTTTCATATGGAAATTAAACGAAAAAAAAAAATCAAGTGTCAGCAAAATAATAATTAAGGGCAAAGGGCTAATTAATTACAAAAACAACATTTATGTGTTTGTGTTTTAATATATATGGAAACAAAAACAAAGGTGTAATAAAATATTTTATGTACAGGTAAAACATATTGTATAAATATTCTTAATTAATTATAAAGCAATTCAAAGATTGATAAATTTAAAACAAAAAAACTACACCGGTAAATTTGCAATAAATCTTTTATCGTATATGTTTATGTATGCAGTAGGTTAATGATTAAGATGAAAAAAAAATACATGGTAATTAAAAGTATTGATTTTTATAATTGTTGTATATTTTTATACATTTTTAATTTCTTGATATTATTTTATATTAAATTAAAGATGGAATAAAAACATTTAATTGATCAAAAAAAACAAGAAAATATAATAACAATAATATTTACAAATATTGATTTTTTTTTATATATATTTTAACCAAACTTTTTTTCTTGTTATCTTTTATTTTTTTACCTGAATGCATCTCTCTCATTCATGCAACCGCACCGCCGCAATTTTTCCATTCACACAAAACACACAGAACAATAGAACACAACAAATACACATTCACACAAAATGCGACATAGCCTTTTTTTTTAATTTTTAAATGATATATACTAATTAAAATAAATATTATGAAACTATTCCAAAAATATAAAATAATTACTTTTTTCCATAACGGTAATTGAGAAATTTTCTTCAATATAATTATTTAAATAAATCGCACAAATTTTATCCTTTTCGGTAAATTTAAAAATGAAAGAGATATGAAAATCCACACGCGTAATACCAGTGTAATACCACAATTAAAAAAAAAACAAATTGGATATCAATCCTATACAAAATGTAACACTCAATTAATTTTTGGATTTCTGATATTTTTATTATTAGTAGCAAATCATCAAAACACACACAAAAATTATTATTATTATTTTAATTAGCAAACAAAGAAATTAATTTTAACACATTACAATTATTTAATTTATTTAAATTTATACAATTTATTTATTTATTTATTTATTTTTTTCTTTATTGGAGCACCAGCGCATACAATTGATACAATACAATTTGACGAAAAAACTAACACAACCGCATTACCGCATACAATTCAAATAAAAATAAAAAAAAATGTGTAAAATGGTTGATTGTGTGGGTAACTGGATACGATAAAATATTGATGCTCAATCCTCACCAAACACACCCCCTCTAAAAGAAAACCGCACAAACAAAATACGATAATAAAGAGGAGAAAATGAAAATGCAAATAATTTTTTGTGGTGGAAAATGCTAAAAGATAAGGTATTTATAAAGGAAGTATTTGAGTGAAATTTAATATTTGAAAGTTAAAATAGCGGATACAATTTTTTAACTAATTTTAAAATATATTAGAGTATCAATAAATAATCATTTATTGAACCACAGTAAATCTAATTCATTGTTATTTTAAAAAAATAAAATAATATGTTAATGTTAAATAAATTAATAGATAATATTTCTGAAACATTGGATTTTTCGTTTAATTTATCCCATACATTTAGGTGTTTCTTTAAAAGAAAAAGGAAAATTATGAGAGCGAAAAAATAAATGAGAAGAGGGAATCGCATTTGTGAATCGGCGCAGAGCTTTGTACGTATTCATCGAACTGACAGAATATTTTTTTACTGGAAAGGCTCAACAGCAAATCATTTATACGGTTTTTTTTTGAGTTATTATTTAATGTGATTTTGTTTTTAATTTTATTTATTTTATATCATTTAAATTTACTTTAAATATAATTTTAAGTATTTTTAATTTTTATTATACATTTATTTATTTGATTATATTTTTTAATAATGTATGTAATTTATAATTGTTGGTGTTTTAATTTTTTTGTGAAATCTTAATTGCGTGTTAATTTTTATTATATGATGTCCCGTTAAATGTGCGGTTTATTCATAAATTGTTTTTACTAATAATTAAAATTATTTTTTCTAGTATTATTTAAAATAAAAATATTAAAAATATTAAATAATATACTATTCCGATGTTTAGAATTTGAAAAAAACCTCCTGTTTTTGAACCTCCGTTCTCTGGTAAAAGTGAACGCATTATTTTTTATTTTGATAAAAAATCGTAAAAAGCTCTTTACTGACAGCCAGTTAAATAAAAAAAAATCATTTATTATTGGCGGCGTTGTTTCTTGTTTTTGCTTATCACAAAACAAATATTGCTAAAGAATAATAATAATAATAATAAATAATTTTAATTAAATTAAAAATAGTATTTTAATGAAAAATTAAATATTAATTATGTTTGATGTACATTCAATACGTGCCGAACATAAAGATGTTATACATGACGCAGTTTATGATTATTATGGACAACGAATGGCGACATGTTCAAGCGATCAAAATGTTAAGGTTAGTTTTGTTGTTTTTTAATTTTTATTATTTAATTTAATTTTGTTATGATGGTTCCTCTGACATTAATGCACAATAAATCACCAGTGCATGCATAAGATACAAGTTTAACCAAATTAACATTATTAATATAGTTACTAAACCAAAACCGTTAGAATTAAAATTATGATGACGGTATATGAAAACAAACAAAACTTAAATACAATTATTAGGTATGGGATTTAAATGAAAAGGGTGTTTGGTCGGTGACTGCCGGTTGGAAAGCACATTCAGGTTCTGTGTGGCGGCTATCATGGGCACATCCAGAATTTGGCCAAGTACTAGCAACATGTTCATTTGATCGTACCGTATCCGTTTGGGAGGAAACAGTTGGTGAAAAAACATCAGCAACAATGGCCCCGGTTAAACGATGGGTACGTCGTACAAATTTAGTTGATTCACGTACAAGTGTAACGGATGTTAAATTTGGACCAAAAAATCAGGGCCTGTTACTGGCCACATGTTCAGCGGACGGTGTTATACGAATATATGAAGCACCAGATATTATGAATTTATCACAATGGTCATTAGCGTATGACATTGCTTGTAAAATACCATTGAGTTGTATATCATGGAATCATTCAATGTATCGCTTACATGCACCAATGATTGCTGTAAGTGTTTTGAATAATTTTTGGTTTCGTTGTTATTTAAGTGTTAAATTATTTGACTGTATTAAACCGATTGGTATAGGCTGGTAGTGATGATGCATCGTCAACGGCCGGCGGTAAAGTATTTATATTTGAATATAGTGCTGGTGGTAATGGTAAATGGACAAAAACAGAAACATTAAATTCGATAACCGAACCGGTACATGATATTGCATTTGCACCGAATGTAGGCAGAAGTTATCATATTTTAGCGGTAGCCAGTAAAGATGTCCATATATTTTATATAAAACCAAATGTTGAAACAAACGGATCACGATTGGATATACAAGCGATTGTGAAATTTTCTGATCATAATTGTACGGTATGGCGTGTGACATGGAATTTAACCGGTACAATGTTAGCGTCAACCGGTGATGATGGTTATGTTAGAATGTGGAAAAGTAATGCAATATACAAATATAGGATGTATTGGATAATTATAATATTAATGATAATTATATATATATTTAGTGAATTATTCAAAACATTGGAAATGTGCAGCTGTACTAAAACCAGAAAGCTTACAATCAACGCAAGATTCGGGAACAAATTTATCCGGTGCCTCTGGACCATATTCAATCACAAATAACCAAATAGGTGGCACAACCCAATTACAATCAGCATCACAATTGTCTCCATTGACAACAAAATACTATAAACGTGGTACAATAAGTCACTCAAATCAAGTTCCTTGGCATTAGTGAAATATAGTAATTATTATAATAATGATGAATAGTTTTCATAAAGAAAAATGATTCGGGGTGTTATTTAACATTTAATGAAAAGAATATCCACAATGTTGACTTGTTGTGGATTGATGTTCATTAATTATATATATATATTTTTTTTTTTGATAATATAATATTTTGTAATAAAATTAATGAATAGTTTTCTTTTTGAGCGACATTACGTGTAGAAATCCAGACATATTGTACTTAAATCGGGAATTCTTATGATTAATTTTTTTAATTTCCATTTACTAAAGTATGTAAATGATGACAATCAAGTCGTATCAAATAATATTTAATCATTTCGGCATCTTATAAATGATGAATACTTGATGAATGAATCTAAACATATATTGAAACTAATCACAATTGCTGATGCATTTGTGTTACATTAAAGCCTATAGAATATTACTGTTGTGTATGTTTAATATTTGAATCATCCTGTATAAATTCCATTATTATCAATTTTAATCTATCGTTATCATAATTGTAATTATTTCCATCAGATATTTTGCGAAAACAAAATATATTAATCAAAATGCGTTATGTGGTCGAAAAATTCCCAAAATGTAAAATTTATTCGCTTTCCGTGATTTTATATAATGGGACTAATCAAATCTGTATTCTCGGGTTTAAACCAATCAAATGATCTTTAACAATTTATTGTTTCAAATAATATTAAATGTTTCAAACAACAAATTCAGTCAGTTTAAGAATTTATTTATTTGTAGGAATGATTATTCGGTTTGGAAATATGTGAATCATTTCGAATTGATCAATCTTGAAGAAGAATCGATGAACATCTTATTTGAAAAGTGTTTAGATTATGACAGATATAAGAAAAATTACAATTGAAATTTGATGAATTGAAGTAAAAAGATTATGACATATATAAGAAAAATTACAATTGAAATTTGATGAATAGAAGTAAAAAGAAAACAGTCTGATGGTTTTCTGGAAATTTTTGTTCAAATTAGCAGATTAATTTATATACTATAATTTAAAATAATTTCATTGACCTATTGTTGTGCGTTATCAATACAAATATATTTATCAACAATATTTGCAAATTTATATATCGTCATTGTTATATATATGTGAACTCAAAATTGAATAATTCTATTTATAGAATAGAATACGAAACTTTCAGTAGGGAATTTAATAGATTTCACATTTGATTAGATAACATTAACTTATTAATCAAATTACTTTTACACATCTTACTTTTTAAATCAAATGTTTAAAGTCGTCGCATCACACATTATTAGAGTTACTACACCATAAAACAAATAGAAATTCATTAAAATATTTTTTTTGTACACAGTGTCGGTGTGTTGTATATGTAAAAATTTGATGTGTTTGTTTATGATCCATTTGGCTATACTACTATATATATTGTGTTGTGATTTTTATAAATACCTATATGATATAATATTTGTTTTGTATATAAACATTAAAAGTAAACATTATCATTAATAATGTTTAGATATCTCTAGATATCGCATTTATTGTATTGTGTAATGTGTGCATGCACAAGTGTAGGTATGTTTATGTATTACAAACCAACCATATAAAAGAGAAGTGTGGTAAAAGTATATTTATATATATTAAATCCAAACAGATTGAGACTTTCCATACAATTGTTAATTATTTTACATTTAAATTTTTTCATTCACTGTGTTCAGTTTCATTTTAGCTTTTAATTTGTGTGTTTCATATTTTTGTATAGTAAATATTTTTTTGTGCGCGCTGATATTCAAATTCTTTCACTTCACACAGTTTAATAAACATTTCCTGTTAGATATCGAATTCAAATGGTTTTAAGAATCGTAATATACATTATTAAATATACATTATGGATTTAGTTCCATTATTATGGCCATTTGGTTGTTATCGGATTAGTGAATTATATAAAAAGTGGTTTAGTAAATCCATAGAAATACAAACAAATTGTGGACCAATTGTTGGCTATACAATTGCATCACATTTTGGTTATACATATAATTGTTTTTTAAGTGTACCATATGGTAAACCACCAATAGGTGAATTACGATTTAAAGTATGTATAATTTTTTTGTCTTTTCTTTTATTACATTATAATATAAATTATGGTACATATTATTATTTTTTGCAAAAATAGGATCCAGAACCAATTGAACCATGGACAGAACCATTATCGACGATACATGAAATGTTAGCATGTCAATTAAATGTTATATTAAAAATACCACAAGGAACAGAAGATTGTTTACGTATGAATATATTTACGAAAACCATTAATGGCACTAATAAAATTAGCAATAAATTACCTGTATTGGTATATTTTCATGGTGGTGCATTTATTTTTGGTTCAAATACAAAAGATGTATTTAATCCGGAATTTCTATTACGTAAAGATGTTATTGTAATTGTTGTTAATTACCGTTTAGGTGCATTAGGTAAGATTTGTTTTTTTTTTAATTTAATACTTATCAAATTCTGTTCAAATAACTAGTAGCAAAAGATTAAGTGGTTTTAAAACCTATTCGAATAAAATGATTTAAAAATTCTTTGTCCAAAAGATTGAGTATCCAAAGCCAAAAAAAAAAAAAAAAAATGATACATTAAAAACGCAATTTATAATTGAATTACATATATACAAAGTAAATGCATTTAAAAACTTAACGAATGGGTAAATAATAAAAAAAAACTTTCTAAAATTAGAAATTTATTTAAAAAAAATATAAAATCATGTAAGGAAAATGTTTTCAATATTCAAGTGCATTAAGAAAAAAAAAATTAATATGTAAACAAATGAGATTTACATTTGTTTTTATGCGTTTTCAAAATCAATTAAATGATTTTTACCTTACATTTATTCTCACATTTTATTATTTGATCAAATATGTAGATTAGGTATGTATTTTATTTTCAATTCAATTCTTCTATACATTTTTTATACAATAAGGGTTTATTATCTCCTCCTGTGTCCAACTAAATTTATATTTTACTGTTAATTGCGAATCATATACTTACTTTACCGTGTAGGAACCTACAAAAATCCTATTCCCATAAACTTTTCAAGACTATTTAAATCTAATACTTTAATTATAGCAAATGGGAATCAACTTTTTCTGTATGAAATTCTTAAAATTTACTCTTCCACTTTTATAGATAATACATTTTGAGTTAATATATTCCATAATATATTTAATACTAAAATTTCCAAGGCTGTAAATAAACAAAAAGAGGCTCGAAATTCACAAAAAAATTCATTAACAAATATTTATATATTGCAATTAAATGCAGATGTTTAATAATATATAATTTTTTACATTATCGTACAACTCATAAAAAAAATCATTTTCATGTCAAAAATGAATGCATTTTTATGTAATAATAATTTTATATTGTTTTTTTTTTCTTTAATTATTTTGTAATTTAATCGCATTCGCATACACGCAAAAAAAAAGAAATGATTTTAGCATTACTCCGTATCGTGTTGATGATGATGATTATATAATGATGACAATTTACTTCCATATGGTATAGAATTTTTTTATTATATTCAATTTTAATTGCAATGTTAAAGTAATTTATTTGATTACCGACGTATAAAATTTCCGTGTATTTTAATTCCATAGGTTACACTTTATATAATTTCTTTATTTATTGGTTAAACATTTTATAAATGATCATTACCACGAAATTAGAAACAGGTTTTTAAAAAATGGTAATTTACGAATTATCATTCGGTTTTCATTATTATAATTGTCTAAGAATTTTAAGTACAATGAACATAAATATATATTAAGAATTTCCCTGAAATTTATTTTAAAATTATACAAATCCAAAAATTGAATATACATATATAATTACCATAATTGTTTTTTATCAACGTCTCATTTCGTTGTTTACCTATTCGATTGTAGAATTAATGAAAACACAATAAAAAAATATCATTATATTTACAAAGCATTTAAATCGATATTCATCATTATTTTATTATATTTTATGTAATATGTGATGTAATATTGTTTTCATATATATTATAAATTGGTTTGTTGACTCTGTTTATTATGTATATAATGTTTTCTTATACCTACCTTGAATTGATTGTATTTATTTTGTTATCTGTTTTGTATAAAGGTTTTTAGAATAGCGTATGAAACGTTTTTTGTTTAAGATATATTCTGTATTTATGGGATAATTCTTGCATTGTCATTAAAATACTTTATTCAGTTCCTATATTTACTTTACGAGTAGCCAAACAACAAACATTACATAATTAAAATTGTTATAATTGCAGGTTGATTAATTATAATTAGATAATATTTCAGAAAATCTAATCACACATATTTTAAGTGTAATTAATTCATATATTAATAATTGTTTCTCTGAAAAGATTAATTATGAAAACTGATTCTATAGAGAGGAAGAGATTCTTATTTGATGCATTAATTGGATGTTAAAATATAATAATGTTTTCATATTTTTAGGATTTCTATCATTAAATAATCCAAAATTAATGGTACCGGGTAATGCAGGTTTAAAAGATCAAGTGCTTGCATTAAAATGGATAAAATCGAATGTGAACGCATTTGGTGGTGATCCAAATAATATAACAATATTTGGTGAAAGTGCTGGAGCATGTTCAGTACATTATCATTTACTATCGGATATGTCAAAAAATCTATTTCACAAAGCAATATCAATGTCAGGTACAGCATTAAATAATTGGTCAATAAATAAAAATTGAAATTGGCCCGAACGTTTGGCTATCGAAATCGGTTGGAATGGTATTCGAGATGATGACGATGACTATGAAAATGAAAAAAATGTATTAGATTATTTACGTTCGGTAACGCCAGAGCAATTATTAAAAGCACAAGATAAATTATTAACAGCCGATGAACGTAAACAATTTATTTTATTTCCATTTGGACCCATCATTGAACCATATCAAAGTGAACAATGTTTTATACCAAAATCACCGGTAGAAATGGGTCGTAATCCATGGAGCTCAACCGAAATACCGTATATTGTTGGTGGATGCTCTGAAGAAGGTCTTTTACTATACCGAGGTATGTATTTCTTTGGTTTTTATCAGTTACGTTTTGAACAATTTAAATTAAGTATTTTGGTAATTTCAGTAATTGTCAACAAATCGTATTTATTATCAAAATTAGCCGGTTTTGAAGGAATCGTACCAATTGAATTGGAATTGGATATAAACAGTGATAAATGTAAAGAAATTGGTGGATTAATAAAAAAATTTTATTTTAATAATTCAGAACCATCACTTGATACTCTAACGAATTACATTCAGGTATAGACATTTATTAGATAAAAATTAATATAATATAATATTTTCGGTTGTGTTTTACAGTTAATAACAGATAAATTATTTTGGCATGGTATTTCGCGAACTGTGCAAGCCCGTTTAACGGCAGCTAATGCAGCACCCACCTATATTTATCGTTTTAGTTATGAATCAAAAAGTAATTTTAATCATGCAAAATTATTTTTTGCTGGACGAAATGTTGCTGGTAATGTTTTTCTCTATTCTCTATGATTATTGTATTGTACAATTTGACACATAATATTATTTATTTTAATAATTTTTCAGGTGCCTGTCATTCAGATGATTGTTCATATATTTTTAAAAATGCGTTAAGTGGTAAAATTAATGAAAATTCCAAAGAATATGAAATAATGGAGAAAATGGTAATTGCAATTGTAATTCTGTTCTGAAATCCATTGGGATTTATAATTAAATATACAATAATTCACATTTAAAGTACAAAAAATGACTGGAAAACAATTGAAATTGTAAAATGTTTTCATATAAATTTTAGTATTCGATGTTACTTACATAATTTCATTGATAAGTATTCAAAATATTGTTCGTGGAATCTCTATTGAACATTTATCATTTTGTCTTCAAGCTTATAATGGAGCATAAATCAAAAAAATTAAAAACATCATATTATACAAATTTCTCAAGATAATGCATTTCAAAATCTTATAGAACATTATATTTTAGGTTGATTTTTGGACAAATTTTGCAGCAACTGGTAATCCAAATGGTACTGATGATAACAGTAAAAATCATAATGAATGGGAAGCAGTTTCCAATCCAAAGCCATATAAATGTATGGATATTAATGATGAAATAAAATGTATAGAATTACCCGAAAGCAAACGAGTAGAATTTTGGGATTCTATTTATACGGGAATTAAGGATCTTATATAATAATAAATTATATTGTATTATACATTAATATAAGGTTTAACTTTCTTGCCAAGAATCATGACATGATAGATCTATAATTAATAAAAATCAATTTTAAGTTTAAAATTGGTGTTGTTTTTTAAATTACCAAATTAAAGATTTCCACTATTATCGCAGTACAAATAAAATTGTAACTAAGATATTGTCTAAATTTACAATTTCAAATAGTTTATTGCAATATTTTATATTTTTATTTTTATATGCGGGTTTGAAACATTACTAAAATGAATTTATTTGTACAATTCATTTGTAAATATAAGAAATAAAAAGCTATACGATTAGACTTTCTGAAATGATATCCTATATTACGGTTCCTGTTAGATAAATTTCATTATCCTTCATTAACTTTCCGTGTTATTCCATGTATCATCTGGTAGGTAGAAAAATGGGTTGTATTTTTAGTAATATATGTATGTAGAAATGATAAAAATGGTAAAAATTAACGATATTATATAAAATTTCTCACTAATATAACAAATTTTCTTGTTATATGAAAAATTGCCTTTTCGTTAAACATATATCCTTCATGGTTTTAAAATTACACAATAGCCATAATTTCTTTATTATATATTCATAAACTTATGAAACAAACTGCTATCCATCCAATGTTAAATATCTATTATATAGATCTAACCGCTTATATTGAAGTTGAAGTTTCTGGGAATGTATAGACATTTTGATTATATATATATAATTATATAAATGCATTTTCATTAGATTTTAATTATAAAAAGTTTTTTTTATTACAAATGCAAATGAATCAAAAGTGAAATATGTTTAATTTGAATCTATCTATATAAAAATGAAATTTATTCTGCTGTATATATTTCAATTCAATTTATATAATACAGAATCAAAAAAAAAAATAAGCAACAGTAAAAATGTAAAAACAAAAAACAAATAATAAAATAAAATGAATTAAAAAACCAAAAAAAAAGTGCATGTTACGTTACGTATATATTAAATAGAAATTTGTAATTTCACCCTAAAGAATAAAACCCAAAAAAGGAAAAAAAATGTATATGATAGAAAATGAAAAAGCTAAAATTTTCGATATAAAAAAAAAAAAAAAGTTTACCACAAACTTTTCTATATATAGTATATTTTTCTTTTCTCATCCATATCCCTAATATATTCTTTTATTGTATCAGTTTGTTTTTTATTCGTATATATTTATTTAAAAACAAAATTAAATAAATAAAATAATCTTGCAGTACGCGAGAATCTTGTTTCTTATATATATACAATATACATATATACATACTTATTATATATAAAAAAAATTGGTATTTATATTTTTAATGGTTATATTTTAATTGATTATTTAGTAGAACTTTATTGGAATATTTAATTTAAGGGGATACTTTTTTTTTAATAATATCTATCTATTGACTTGGTGCGATATTTAATTGGTAAAATTCCAATTAAATTGTTCACTGATTTTTTTCTATACTTTGAAAAATGAAATTTAACCAGAATTATGGGTTTGCGAATATTCATTTGTTTAAATACCCTCGCTCATTCAATTGTAATTTATTACAATAATTTAACTATATATGCGGTATAAAACAAAAAATCCCATCTCAATTGTTTTGCAATTTAAAAATCGAAAGTATCTTTTATGAAACACAGCAAGTTACTCCAATTTTATATATAGGCGAATAACATTCTTTATAATTAACTGCGATTTATGAAATCTACGAAGTTTTCATTTTAATAACAAAATAATTTCTATACCCCCATATAAATACAAGTTATTATTATAACAAAATATTTACTTATAAGTCATATCATTGCAATAACAATTTACCGTGTCTATATGTAATATATGTGTATACTATAGAAATGTGGTTTATTTTATCTATATATATATATATATATCTAATATAAATGTATATGATAAAAAGATATATAAAGTTTATATATGATGGTATAATGGTATGTTTTAGAAATTATTATGTAAAAGTTGACTATATCTTCTGGTTTGATAAGAGATGAGTTCATTTCTCTCTCTATATATATATTTTACAACATTTGATATATATGTTTTAACCAGTCAAAGCAAAACAAAAACTTTTCCTTAAGATGGTTTTATGATCATCATATAGTCCAGTTTGTGTATATTACGAATATATATTTATTATGTAAAGCTTATATATATTTACAGGAGGATCCATTGTTATTTATGAAAATATTTAAAATTGTCGTATTATTAGGTACTTATGTATATATTCTCACTAACAGAAGAATCCAATGTTCCGATATAGATAAGTTCCTTTTAAGGCATCACAATATCCGTATATACATAGAACAACTTTTGAGAAACATTAGTATAGAGAAATTTAAGTATATACCAGATAAGAAAGGATGTATTAAATCAATTTTTATGTTAAAAATTACAAAAAGACATTTTTTTGTATAACATTAATATACATTTTATTGGAACGATTATTGCTGTATCATATTGTACTCTAAATGGTCATATAATATATTATTTTGTATTTTGTTTTATATTAACTTATATATATATAGATATAAAATATAAACTTATTATATTTGAAATAGATATTGATTTGGTTTGAGGTTACAAAAAGTTCTTGACTCAAAGTTAAATTGGGCTTGTCTTTATTATATATATATTTTTCCTATATAAAATATAACATATACTTTATTAATATACAAATGAATTCGTATATGTATGTATATATCAATTTCATTTACATAAATTAAAAAGAAACTTATTTAAGCCTTCCGGGGGTTTTCCATTATACTAAAAATGTTAACTATTCATGTACTATTTTATTGTATATCATTATTTTTTTAATATGCACTAGACAATTTTTTTGATTATTACTTAAACAGTATGTATTGGAAAAATCATATTATTTATGTGAAAAAGAAAAGAAAAGTAAGTCGTCTTTTTTGGCATATTATGAGAAAATCATAGAATTTATAAGAATTGGTAATTGGTGCATCTTGCAGCGGCTCAATTACTATACCCAATTCTGAATAAATATCCTGCGCTATATAAGTATAAGTCTTTAAGACATAAAATTTAATAAAAAAAAATGGTTAAAAAAAACGATATATGATATAAAATAAACAATGATCGTATATAAATTTGTATAAATATTCCTACTAAATGGTTCGTTAAAATAATTATATTTATATAGTATATCGAATATAATATATATAATAATGCGTGAAAGTTTAGTGAAAATGGTTTTGGTTTTTGCAAAATAATTAAATTCATTCACATAGATATTAAAAAAAAGTATATGCGGCATTAATTTTATTCTTATTAAATTTTAATTATGTAAAAGTTTTTATATTTATCTTATTATAATAATAATTAAATTTATTTGAGATATTGATGGATTAAGCTGAATGGTGTGACAAAATTTATCTTCAAATTTAATGTATATGCATATGTATATAGCAAAAAAAAACAATATCATCTGTCCAATTTTATTTATATGTATATACAATGAATGATGATGATAATATAAAAAAAAGAAAAAAGAGTTGATGATTAAATGTTTTTTTTTTATTATACAATCAGTCTCTATATATTTATATTTTTAAGGGAAAATATTTTTTTTTCATACTTGAATTAATTTAATGTATATATAGCATCAAATAAAAAATACGATAGAAAAAAAATATAAAATGCTGATTTAAATTTGAAAGAACCAAAAAAAAAAACAGAAAATGGAATTATAAAATTATATTACTTTGATATTAGTTTAATTTATTTAATACCATCATCATCCATCGTCATCCTGATCATTTTATTATATATTTTTATTTAATTTTATATATGTATAATTGTATATATATATCGCCGCCGCACCATATATTCAAGCCAAATATTTTATATAATCACGTTTTCGTTGTCATATTAAAAAAGTTTATAAATTTTTTTTTATTTATATTACATTGAAAATTTTATTTTAATTATATTCGGAAATTTAATCTTTTTATATATACAATTACATAGGTAATTATATGAACATTTAGTATTTTTATATACGCTCTATGTATTTGTACATATATATGGAAAAGTTATATAAGTAAATTTATTTATTTGAATGAATTCGCAGTAATATGCTATAGAATATATATATATATATATATATATATATATATATATAGAAATTGCATATAGTTAATTGACTTGCGGGAATATCGCATTTATTCGTATATTAAATATATATATAAATAACTTCTTATATAATATCTATGCAAATGATATAATCATATCGTTCATAAAGTAATTTAAATTGTTTAATAACTTTATAATGTTGAACAATTTTCAAATGAATTAATTTTGTTTTTGAAATTATATTATTCTTTATTATGTATATGGAATTTTAATATATCTATATAAATATATATATTAAAATATGGAGGAACATCTGTTTTTGCATGACAGAATCATTAAGACATAAAAAAAAAATTAGAAATTTATTTGTATATATATGACCAAACTTTATAATATATAACAAAGATTCGTTTAGAAAGTTATATATAAACATTTATTCTAAACTGTATATCAAAGGATTTTAAATCCAATATAAATTGTGTATATTATATACTTATGCGGGAGGATCCAATTTTAACACAGTAAAATTTTTAACGAAAAGATGGTGCAGTTTACTTAAAAATGATAATGAAAAAAACTTCGATCCACAACAAATAATATTGTAAATAAAATTATTAATAAAACCATATTTTTTGCTGAATAATGTGATAAATTAAAAAAATACCTTGTTTTGATATACAAAAACAAAAATAATTTATAAAAATTATACTACCGCATTTGTTTACCTATAATAATTATTACAAAATTTTCGTCTTAATTTATCTTATTTTATTATATAACAAAATTATATATATATAGGTAAGATAATTGAATTGTCAGAATTTAAATATATATATACAAAAATCAATTGTCTGAAATAAATTTAAAACAATGCATTTGTTAATTGAAATATCCAACATCACAAAAAACAAAAACAGAAACATGAATTAATATAATGTCTATATATATTTAAATATATTTGAATCGCATATAATAAATCATTTGTCAATCATTTTATCAACACATTGGTATTTTTTTCTCTCCCAATAAATCGTTAATTATTTTATATATGTATATATGCAGTGTGCGATTGAAAAGAATAAGATATCATATCATGTGCGATGTAAATCAATTTTACCAAAAAAAAAAAATGAAATGTTTTTATACCTCCTTTATGTATAAATCAATAAATTTTTATATAAGCAAACGAATCATTTTACAAATTAAATGTTATACACATCATATACCTATAATTAAAAGTATATTTGATTCGAGCGAATGTAAGTTATATATTTTATCTTAAAAAATTACATACTGCATTTATCATGTTCATCATCTTTATATGTATATATAGGTTTGCGATGAAATAAATTATTGTTTTCGAAATATTCACAGTAAAAATAACCAGTAAAAAAAAAAGTGCATTAATCATATTTCACTATATATACATATATGGCAGTATAATACATTCATTTATACATATAGCATGTATAGTTGTATATATATATATATATATATATATATATATATAAAATATATGCAAGCACGATCGAAGTTGTATCTTCGATTTTGTTATTATTGGTATTATTATTATTATTATTGTTATTATTATTCTGTTTTTAGTAAATTGTAAACACGTTAAAATTGCGCACCACATTGTTCACATATAAAAAAAAGCCTTGATCTTGTGTACAACACCATAGGTTGTTAACCGCGGATAAAAAAAAAACTTGTTTATATTTTGCCATTTTAATATATATATACAATAATAATAATAATAATTATAATAATAATAATAATAATATAGTTTATATAAACGAATATATATATTTTATTATTTTGCATAAATTTAATGCGAGTTTAGTTTATTTGTATATATATCATCATAAACGTTTGAGATATACTATAAATGGTATATTTTGTATATAAATCTGTATAACAAATATGAATGTTGTTATGCTGAATATATATGGGGGGATTTGCGAGGTTAAAATCTATTCTAGTACAAAATTACCTTAAGCTATATATGCAAAAATATGTAAAGATGAATAATATTTGGTTTATATATACCGCATCAATTGAGAAATCCCTTTGGATTCATGTTTTCCGTATAGATTACAATGGATGTTTGTGCGATATACCAAATACTTACTTTGAGATCATGCAAACGATAATATAAATTATTGATTCCTAATCTGGAATTAATTGTATTATAAATTTAAAATTTTATTTTTAATTTTTTAATTTTTAAGTTAAATGACAAAAACAAATATAATCACATTCCATAATAATAATTATGCTTTTACATGAATTGTATTATTGATATTTAAATGCATATACGATTCAATATTCCAATTACGCGAATATATAAAAACATGTCCATCTCCATATTATTCGTAATTCATATATACATTTATCTGTATAATAATATTACACAAAAATATTATTTCATTATATATCTATATATCATTTTAAGAATATATATTTGAATATATGATTCTGAATTCTGTATATAGAATTTTTATGTTTTCGCATATATGGCAAAATCAGCAATATCCCTATATCTATATATATTTATATATATATATATTTATATATTTATATATATATATATATATATATATATATATATATATATATATACTGTCATCGCTGTCAAAGAATTTGAATGATTTTAAATCGATTGAACATTGGAAGAAAAATAAATAAATTATATAAAATACATTTCAAAATCATATAAAATCAAAAATAATTGCTAATCAATTTAAAATAATATTTTGATATATTTTACATAATTTACATTATATTAATCTCTTCAATATACATTTCCTTATACGTCTGTTTATTATATTACATATATATATTTTTTTAAAAATAAAAAAAAAACCAATTCATTATAAAATGATTATGTTATATGTGCATTAACATTAAGAAGATATATATTTTTCATCATAAAATACTTTTTATATATTATGTATAATAATAAAAATCCATAATTCACGTTTTACTATATATATATATATAGATTTATATCTATAAATCTATATATATCTTTGAAAATACACATATGTAAATATGCATTTTGTTATTTTGAAATGAAATCAATCTTGATCGATTTTTTTGTATATTTTTTTATAATTCTTATAATATATAAA
This sequence comes from Dilophus febrilis, assembly GCA_958336335.1. NCBI lineage: Eukaryota > Metazoa > Arthropoda > Insecta > Diptera > Bibionidae > Dilophus > Dilophus febrilis. Next base: position 14,951,864 of record OY284469.1, on the reverse strand, counting down.
CAGAAAAAAACTATATTTAAATTATGGAGATAAATGAAAATAAAAGAAAAAATAACAAACCCGTATACACACCGAATCCTATGTCTATATAATAGAGAACTATTACCATTTATATTTATCACAACATAAATTAATGAGATTGTAATATTTTGTTGATTTAATTATATTTTCGATTATTGTATAATGTTTTAACATATATAGTTTTTTTTTTAAATATCGTTTATATTTCATTATTCATACATGATATGAATGCATTAAATATAATTCATATATAAGCACGTATTATTCAGTTTAAATAATTACATATGATGCTCAACCAAAATGTTAAAAATCTATAATCATGTAATACTATCTATGATTATTTTGTATAAATCTATTATTTATCCCGCATTTAAATAAACATAACAATTATTTGAAATATTTATAGATTAATAAACAAATGTATAATTTTGTATATCATTGAGATCGATTTTAATTTGTTTTTTAACTTTAATTGTTTGCGGAAATACATAAATTTCGATATAATTAATATACATATTGTTTGTTATGTAAATATTTAAAGTATACAGTCTATAGATATATATATATATATATATATATATTTAAAGATGATTGTGTATATTTGATTATTATAAATATAGGGCATGTTTATAAATATGTATAGATACATTTTTGTTAGACTATTTGGCTCTGTTTATATTTAGATGATAAACACTTAAAAGAAATCTATTGGTATTATTTTATATATAGACAATGTTTTGTGTTAAAAGAATTAAATTCTTCCAAATTATTGTATACTTTAAAATATTATATCGATGTTTTAACTATATATATATATAATATATGGAAGTGATAGAAATAATTGTAGAAACAATTTTTAGATTATATCCGTAGTTTCTTATTTGGCAAATTTGATTTTAACATAAGTGAATTGACATTATAATGTAAAGAATGAATTATATATATAAATTGAAAAAAAATATTTTAACATTTATATAATTACGAGGAAATTACGAGGAAATATGAAAAATTTTTGTAGGATTAAAAGTTACTAAAATAAAATAATGTTTTCCTCACAAACTTCTTCACAAAAATTATACGATATACAGTAGATTTCGCGTGTAATGTAATTTAAAATTATTATCTATAAAAATTCTGTTAAAAATTTTGCGTTTCAGATAAATAAGGTACTTGATGTAATAAAATAAAAATGTATATATATCCATTGAATTTACATTTTATAAAAATACATCTCTTCAAAAGCAATAAATCACAATCTCACAAAAATGGACTATATATACATATATAAATCATACATGTAAATTATAAAATAAAATTTTTGGCAAAAATTTAATTAACATAACTTAATATAGTTTAGTTTTTTTCCTTATATAATATATAAAAGCAGCAACATATTTTTTCGTAGTAATAAAGCGAGTATAAATATGAATATACAAAATTAAATTGAAAATATATTTTTGTAGTCCGAGTAAAACAGAAAAACCATATAATTTAATTTCAATTACAAAATGCATTTATATATATAAAATAATTATCTAATAATAACACACACTTTATATAAAATATATATATACAAAACAAACAAAATGCACATGTTACAAACATGTATATATATAAATTTTTAACAATAGTTTATATTATATAACATACTATATAGTTTTGTATATATATGTAATGTGATAAGAATCGCTAATTTTATACATATAACAGAAGAAAAAAAAATTCTCTGAAATACATTTTGTATTTATTATTTCCTTATTTTAGCTATATGATTTTTTTTTTTCATTTCTTTTCATTTTATCTATATCTTTTCTATATATTTCATATTGTATGTATTTTATATTTTATGCTAAAAAGAAAAAAAATGCAATCGTTTTTATAGTTACTTTCCATATATATATATCCATATTTTTACTACAATATTTTTATTAGGAGTATTTTTTTTTGTTTTATTTGACTAAATTTACGTAATTTCAATTCCAATATTTTTCGTTGCCAAAAAGGACATGTACAATTTGTTTCGTATATCTATATTTGTATTTATCTATATATATATAGCAGATGTATAGATATGTACTTATTATTTATATTTTTATTCATATAATGTATATATATATATGTATATAGATAATATATGTTATATTGTTATATGTATATTATGTAATATTATACAATATATATATATATGTACATATGATGTGAAAAAAAGCGACAAAAACAGAGTTTATTTTCTCTTCGTATATATACTTACATATAAATATATCCTTTTATTTACTTCATTTTATAACCATTCAGGAAATAATAAGAACAACACATAGTAATAACAAAATTTATATATACAATTATATATCCATCCATATATATATACCATATATATGTATATAGACGTATCCATATAGATATAGAAAAAGGATAGTAAACAATAAAAAAGAAATATATTAAAGAGAAAAGTTTTCAAACTGTTGCAATTTTATGGTATAATATAAATAAAAGTCTGAAATATATATATTATATAGATATAGTTAATGGTATATATATATACACAAAATAAAATACTGACGACCGCACATACAAAAAACTAGGAGTACCCATATATATCCATTGTATACCCATTCTATTTTTTTTTCTTTTTAAATAAGTTAAATATTGGGACAATGATCCCTTTTATTATTTTTGTTGCTGTTTGTTGCTGTTGTTGTTGTTTTTATTGTCATTTTATATTACACTCTAAATAAAACCATTTTCCTAGGAATATATGACATGCATGAACGATATATATACACGGATATGTATATTTTTTGTACATTTATATATAACAAATAGCAAAAAAATAAAAAAAGAAAATAAAAAGGAAAAAAGGAGAATTTTTTTTTAAAGAGACATCTAAATTTAAATACATATTTCAATTCTATTTTATGTAAAGCTTGTATTTGAATTTCGGTATATGGTTATATTATTTATTTTTTATTTTCAAAAAAAAAAAATAGAATTGGTACATGGTAGAATATTAATAGAAGAAAATATATGTATAAAATACCACCAAAAATATAAAATAAAAACATAAACTTAAAGACTTGAATGTGACACATTTAAAAATTTGTCGCTTTTTTTTTATATAAATGTGTATATATATAATAATAATAAGTTATTTTGGTGGAGTTGATCGTTTTATATATGTCGTGATGTGTATAATTTTTATATGGTATAAATTATAACATTCATTTATCGTCATCGTTATTTTGTTAATATTTATTTATTAATTTTATTACTTTCATTTTTAATTTACTTTTTTTCTTTAAGTATTCTTCAAAATGTTTATTTTTTATATAGCCTCATTATTAAAATTAACAAATGCAGACGTATATATTTCTACATATAGTTGATAAATGATGGTAACTTTTCTATCTAACTTTTCTTTTTTAAAACTCCAATATAATCCTTATAATAGATACAAATACATATAAATTTATTTCATATATTATTTATAACGCGCACTATGTAATATATTTTTAATTAAATATTTAAATCAAATAAATCATTATTAAATATATATATATATATAATATAAGTTGTAGCAGAATACAATAAAGTAGTAGAAAAACACTGTTTTTTTTTCTTTTCATTTTAAATTCATTCACGATATTCTTCGATATTTTCACAATAATATATAATAATATAATAAAATTTATGTATATAAATATATAAGGATAATGCAGGAGAATAATAATGTATTATTATTTTTGTTTTATTTTTGACTATAAATTTTACGTTGTTTTGTTTCTTTGACCTCTTTTTTTTTTTAGTCACGTATTATTATTCGCTATATAAATATATATATATATTTAATTCTGTATATGTGTAAAATGTAAAAAATTTATATACGCATATAAAAAATATAAAAATATCCTTTTATACATTTTTTACATTATTTTTGTTCTTCATCGTCGAATTTCTTTAATATATTATATATATATATTTATTTTATATTATATGCATATATAATATTACACTTTCAAATATATGTTATATTCACGTTAAGATTTGAGAATTTTATCTTATAAAAAGCATTAAATTGTATATATACATAAGGAAGAAAAAAATTTATATTCGATATACATGTATGTATATATAAATATAATATGCCTTTTGAAAAGTTGCTTTTAAGGGCGTTAGAAAACCATTTGACTAATCGTTTGAAAGCTTTTAATGTGCGTGTATTATAACGTATAGGTGATTTTTTTTCCGCACATATATTTCGATATATATAGCTTAATATCGTTTACGTATTATCCTGCTATATATATGTATATTTGTTTATAAATGCGGGTTAGTTTGGTATTTTACATTGCGTTTCATTCAATATATTTATATATATACAAATTTGTGTATATATTCCATAATGTTTTATATGTAGATATATCTATATATAGTATTTGGTTTAACAACAGAACATTTAAGTATTTTTTATACTATATATCTCTCTATCTATATCTATATATACATATATTATATATACATAAAACAAATGTGTGGTTAAATATTATAGCAGTAGATTTAAATAAATGTTTTCATTTTATCTAACATTTATTATACTCTTCTATATATATGTACATACACCACTATCGCATAATATAGCCATCCATCCATCCATATATATATATACATACTAAATATATATATATAGTGTTTATATAAATACGTATATCTATATAATATAAACGCAGAATCTCTTAATATGTGAATCTATATATATATCTATAGATAAATATATCTCGCAGAGTTGTTATATATGATTATGGTGGAAAAAATAATGGATAAAATTATAAGTATATTTGTTTATAAATTGAATATTAAACTGTAACAGAAGTTAATAGCTATATTATTCCATGTTTTTTTTCTTCAATATAAACGAAAAGTGCTATATGCGTATATGGGATTAGTAGTTGAATATAAGAATAATAATGATATAGAAGTAATTTCGCTTATAAAATTTATAGACGCGTTTACATTATAAAATGTATATATATATATATATATATAGGTTGAAATAAGAAATGGATAAATCTTATTTACGCATAACAATTAAATGGATATTCTCTATAATATATATATGAATTAAAAACATAATTATAAATGCATTTTTGTTTCGGTTGGTTTATATAAAATTTAAAGTGTTGATAAATATTCATTATGTATACCAGTAACTGCGATATCATATATAAGCTAAATGTTAAACATATAGTATACATATATACTTATATATAAAGCATTTACAAACAATAATTTATTTCTTTTAATCAATGTGTGTAAAAGAAAATTTATTATTATTATTATGTAGATATTTAAAAATGTATATATATTTTTATTGCCAAATAAAAACAATTATATACATATATATAAATAATTAAAATACCATTAAAATATGTGATATTATTAACCATAAGCAAAAATAAAATGTGAAAAAATGATAAATTATATCAAATATTCATTACTCTTATATAAAGATATTTTTTGTTTTTTTTAGTGTTGAAACCATTAATTTTATCTTTATTTTTTCTCTTTTTAATTTGGCCATCAATTTTATTCACACCATTTCTTTCATGATCTCACCAACGATTTAGATAATCTCTCGTATATTTTTTTCCCTGGATACTTACTCCTATATGTAATATTCTTGATTGATCTGTCATATTTCAGCAAATTTCCGTAATTTAAAAGACATTTATTTATATGTACATAGGAGTAAAACAAAACCAAATTTATTCTATTCATAAAGATTATATGAAAATTGGAAAAATAAGTTTTCCATATCACTCACTATACATATATACTGTAACGCATAATATAAATTTAAAATACAACCAGTAAAAAAAATCAATTATATTGTCATGCAATATAAGGTAAAAAAAATATATACATTTATATTAACAAACTATAATTAATCACGTTATAAAATAATAAATGCAATATAGCGTGAAAAATTCAGGTTGCAAATGTGAAAAAAAAAAAGAATCCTGTATGTATTAAAAATGCGAATTGGTTATATATAGCTATTCTCATATATATATACAATACATGTGAAATTGCTTATTAAATGTTTTGTATAAAGATACATAAATATTCCTATATATATAAAAATTCAATGTGATGTATATATATAAGTATAAAAAAAATAAAATAGTGTAAAAATCAGGATATGAATATAAATATATTTATAACAGAAATAATACGCCTCATTTATCAGCTATGAATCGTCAGTAATCTAACCTTGTATGTACGTATATAGATATATATATTTATATGCATATATCCTCCTTCCACTTTGATAACATTAACACACAAACTCTTTATCAACAAAAATTGTGAAATAAAACTACGTGTACACGATTTTTATATCTAAAAAAAAAATAATATATTAAATGTATATGTTTCACCGCATCATGTAAAAGCAGATATATTTTACCATAAACAATATAATGTATAAATGAATCCCCCGCATGTTCATATACATACACATTATATAAATAAATATATATACCAGATACCTTTAAAAAAATACCCTCGGTTGATATATACAACAACTTAACTATATTACTATATAATAAGGGTTGGGGACTATATATATATATACATATAATAAAGGCTATTCTCAGTTTTACGATGACATGATAGAGTTAGGTGCATATAAACGACTTGATTACAATATTATATATATAATTTATACAATCATTTTTCATATATACCTTGGTATATTAATGCTACAATTGTCATTATGTGAGAGTTTTTTCGTATTTATATATATACATTTAGTTAACGTTATCGCATTGGTGGTGTTATTGTTGTTGTTAATATTATCCTTGTTTTTATATATATGGTCTTATACATAAAATAAATTGAGAAATACATTTTGTTTCATTTCAGTTTTATTTCATTTTTTTCTGTTTTTTTACTTTTTATTATTTTTTTGTTTAAGGGTATTTATTTTACGCACATTTTATGTATTTAATTTTAAAATATAACCATAAAAAATATATATTTATTTTTTTTGGGTATTGTTCCTTTTTTCATATTATTTACATAATGATGAATGTTTAAATTAAATGTGTTTAAATTCTATTATATATATATATACATTATGTAACTATAAAAATTGTTAAACAATCTCCTATGTATCCTATGTATATAAATTAAATGTTTAATATATATATATAGGCAACACTTTTAATTTGCTTTTTTTTACTAAAAAAATAACAAAATGGGCTATATAAAAGCTATAAACTTGCGTTTGTTTAGATTTTTATTATTTAATGTGTTCGCTTAAATGAAAATAGTTAAATATTAAAATAAAAACATTTCATTCTTTTTGATATATGTTATATATTACATTTTTGAAATATATATATTCAGTTATATAAGTATTTTATGATAAAAATGTGTACAATTCATCCTATCTTTTTTTTATTTTATATATATGTAATTTAATTTAAAATATATACATATTTTTAATTGGTATATGTATTTAACTTTAACTATATATTTAATCGTATAAAATAATAAAAAGTTTCTTTTATTAAATTGTTTTATATATATATATATTTGTTAATGCTTTAAATATAACAAATATTTTGAGGATTCCTTAACATTTTCATAACACATTCAAAAGAAAATTATTATTATTTGTAAATCAAATGATTGAAGTTAATAATGTATCGTATAATATATGTACATAAAATATAAATCAAGTGTTTAATATTTAGTATATCGGAATGAATTTATTTTCAATGTGTCATATTTTCGATAATATAAAATATGAACTTTATATAAGTATAAAAAAAACCATATAATATTATATAATAAAATCACGCACATAAAGTATAAATTATGTGATTATTTCACTATATTTCGAATAAGCTCTATATAAAATAATGTCGATATATTTATATATATTTAAGAATATAATTTAGATAAATCTTAATATTATATTATCTCCGGTATTTTTGAAATCAAAGAATCAATATAAAATTACATTAATTTACATAATTTTCTCATATAAACACACCCTACAAATATTATATGCGATGATAATAATCCATATATTCATGCACATATTTCATTTCAACAAATTTTCCTCTATTTTACACACGACAATTTATTATATATACATTATTATTATATCTAATATGGTACATACATATAATATTCGACTAATATATACAACAACAATAATGCCCAATATAAGAATAGAAATATATGTTATATGTTGTATTGTATATTGGAGAAAACTGTTATATAAAAGATGTAATAATAACCAGCTGTTGTGATATTATATGTATATGTATAATACAAAAAACACTATATAGTTATATACCTAAAGTATACTTGACTAATAATATATAATATTTTATAAAAGATGGAAAACTCTGATATTATATGTCACAATTCAATTTCAATTTTTTTTTGTTTTTGATTATAAACGAATACATATATATATATATATTTGTTTGAATGAGTGCGTATATATATAACAAAATTAAATGCGATGCAATATATTCAAAATAATTATGGAATTTCATGCTTTGATATGACAACATATATAACTTTATATTTATTACAATTATAATAAATTAAATAATTCTATAATATAGGCAGTGAGTGACACTTTATAAATTAAAAGATCAAAATTAATTTTTTGTATATATACTTGTTTGCTTATTAAGGAAATGTATATATATATTGCTTTTGGTACTTGAAAAGATATATTATTTTATTGCTGCGTGACAAATATTCCTTATATAAGATATACTTTATATATAATTTGAGACTATGACGGATTGCGTATAATATTTACAAATTTGATATGAGTACAATCAATCATTATAAATAAAAAAATAAATTGAAACATGTTTATATAATATGCAAAATTATAATTTGAATATATTGTCATTGTACGCAGTCCTTCAAAAATTCATTTTTTTATACAGGGAAATTTCTATAATACATATGGCAAAATACTATTTGGGCGATTAATAGATCAATAGAAAACGAAATGATTTTTTCAAATACGAAATATATAGGTTGTAAAGCACTAATTTTTTTTTATATTACTATATATACATATTTTATGAATAATCAATTGGTGTATTAAAAAAAAACTATTTTATTTTTAATAAGAGCATTTTTTTACGTTAAATAAAAAGATAAATAATTTAAATTATATACGACTTATATATATATATTTGTATAAAAAAAATGTGCCGCAATATTGCAATTTAATCTCGTAATCACATATCTATATTTAATATATATGTATATATATATACTTATTATACATTTACAATTTACATATATAATCAATATAATAGTTAGTGTAGTTCATTTATGCAAATTAGATTTGCATATATTTACCTTTCTATATATATACGCTTATTCTCGTTAATGTAATTTTATTAGGGTAGACCTTTTTATTCATATAGTTTTCATACAATAAATTAGATTCTTCAAGAGAATATCAATCAGGGAAAATTCTTTAAAATGGACAACCACCACAAACTCAATATTGATAATAATATATTCTTAATATTAATTATTTAATCATAACAAAAAAAACAATTCATTCAAAATATTACTTTAGCAGAGAATGTCTAAATAATAGAAAATCATTTATAAATTAAAAAATTTTTCGTAAATAAATGTGAATCACCCTAACTTGTTAACGATTATTTTTTTTTATTTATTTGATTGATTAAATAAAAATCAATCAGTCTATTGCATCAGTCATTAAAAACAGTAAAATGTTCATATTATCTACAAAGTAATATTTCAAATATATTTATAAACCTCTATATATAAATAGATATATAGATATGTATATAGAAATATTTTCCAATTTATATATAGTAATGCATTTTATATATTTAAATAATAATAATAAAGAAATAATAAATGCATAATTTTTGTAATATCATGGAAATATGGTTTATTTCTGAAAAAATAAATATTATTCATGTATGAATAATTGAATATATATATATAGAAACGTTTGTGAATTAATTCAATAAATTCATAATATATTTATATGAATATGTATTTGTTATTTATTATATATGTTATAAATGAACTTAATTTAATATTTATGATGAATGCATTTATGGAATTTTGCATTTTTAAATTAATAAAGTAATAGTTTTTATATATGTATGATATACATATAAATTATATGGTATGGTCTATGATGTAATTGTATATATATATAGCGTATATTTTATTTATAAATGATTATTAATAATAATTTTTTTTCTATAAATGAAACTCGCATTTAAATATTCTGTATATGTTCTATTAATCCAATTTACATATGTACATTAATTTTTTAAATACATTTTTTTTATCAAGATATTGAAATGATTTATGATTGGGAATAAAAAAATAAATATATTAGTTGTTTTTATTGCATTTGACTTTATCGGTGTGAAAAAAAAATATAGTTCCTCATATAACACATTTTTTTTCTATATTCACATGACTGACAGGTTTTTTTTTAATATTGTTAACAAATGAAGTGACTATGTGGTGGTTGCTAAGAAATGACTATATGGTAATAGAAAATTATTTTTCATTGAGCTACCTTTACCTCTATATATTGAAATGCATTTAATTACAAAAGAAATAGACTGTGAAAGGTTTCATTGTATTGATTGTACTGAAAAGATTTGGTTTAAAAGTGAGTGACTCCAAAAGTGATATTATAATTCAAATTTGAGCCGACGAAACAGTTTTTGTCTATATATTATAATAATAATAATAAATAACGTATAATTTTATTCAAGAAAACCAAAAAACGTGTCTCTGAAAAGTTTCACATTTTAACTTATTAAGTCTTGCTGCTGGAAAAACTAATAATCCTTTTTCAAAATAGAAAATGCTAATAATATATCAAATAGCAGTCACTTTTCAACAGGATCCCTTCGCTGTATATATCTAAATCTAAATCTATTATAAATCTATATACTAAAATTCTATAATAGTATATAGTAAATTATTTTATGAAATGATATATGTTCCGCTTAAGAATATTTTATATAGATATACATCTCTATATAACTATATCATATTAATTATATTTGCTAATATATATCCTCATATATGTAACATCTGGTAAACGTGTAAACCAAATATATATATATCTGTATAAAAAATAAAAATATAGTTCAATGAAGTATATAGATACATTTCTTTTAAAGATCATTATAATAATATCTACATATTACATATATGTATAAATAAATGCGTACATTGCCTTTAGCAATAATTGCATTTATTTATAGATATGCTTATAGCTTATGTATATTTCTCTATATATGGAGATATGGAGATATATGCGCGGTATATGAATATATACAGTTTGCAACAAAAATGCGAATATATTTATTTTGAAATTAATATATCAATTTTCAATTTAAGGGTTGTAAAAATTTATTTTTATACAAAATTGATGAATGCTGCATATTGTTCATATGAAACAGAAAGAATGAAATGATTAACTTTTTAGGAATATCAACATAGTGGTATACATATATTTGTTATTTATATATGATTGGGATATTGATGTATATACGATATCCTATACCTTTAATGCTTTAATGCATCCATTTTTTATACAATTGGTATATACATGTTTCATTATAAATGTATAAGGATATTACTATCCCTTATATTATTGTATAAAATATATAATAGATAAACAAAATCATTTCATACATTTCTATTATCGAATTAAAAAAAAACATAAATACGTGCATTGATACACCGTGTGGTTGGCAAAATATACTCAGAAATGTATATAAATGATGCGAAAATAAAGTATTACTATAGAATTTTTATTTTATAAATTTGACTATGAGGTAAAAGACGGCAACACTTTCATACTGCAATATTAATGTACAGATCTTATAATATATATTTTATCCGAAATAAGAAAAAGTCAAAGAAAAATGATTACATCAAATACATCAAATTTCATTAATCGAAGTACCGTCCGTTTTAGCGGCTCTTAATATCGAATACATATCCGTAGTATGTCAATTGAAGACACTCCGTATTTTTTGTTTCATCATGATATCCATTCAAATTTATCCTAAACATATTTTGCAAGTCACCATATATAGCAAATATATATATAAAATGATATATATATATATATATATGGTATATATAGCAAAATAATATATATGGAATACACGTTATTGAGGTCAAATTACTATAATAATAAACATATGTATACATTTATGATATCATATATAAAAATAAACTATATGAATAATGTATGTAATGTAATAATGAGGTAAAAGTTAAATGATATTCAAGAATTTGCTGCATATATATCTGCAATCCATCCAGATCTATATAGATATTATCTAGATAAGTATAATATTATTAAATATATAGAGAGGGTATAGGAAGATGTATTTAGTTTCATTACTATATTGTTGATCCTTTGCGTTTGTTTATCTTATTATTTTATATACATATATACATATTATTAATATGTGGTTTAGATTTTATAATATACGTAACGTATATATGCATGTATGATAATATCATATATTGATATATGTATATAATTATATATGCGTACTTAACACATTTTATAAAAAGTTTTCTAGTAAATTAACTATATATATATATATATTGTTTAAATTTACACATATATATGAAATCAAAGATTTACTTCAAAGGTTTGGTTGAGAAGTGTACATATATAAACATATCCATTTAACTTATATTTATATATTCTATAGTATAAACACATAAACACTAAAATACTTTATGTATACACAATTTATTTTACATCTAAATTATATTCTTATATAAACTCATATATATACTTATATACCGTTATAAAAGTTTTACACGTGTATAACATACAAAATTCATTTATCATATTTTAAAACTCTATATATATATAACATTTACAACATATTTCTGTGGATATTTTTAATATATTGTATATATACGTGTATAAATTTATACTAGGATTTAGTTATATATGTGATATATATCAAACATATACGTATATAACATATAGAGGTAAAGGTATATATATATAATTGTTTGCAAAATATAATCTATACTCTGTATTATAATAATAATAACTTCATTTTAAACGTTGTTGATAAATATACATTTATACATAAGTATATACGCATTAAAAGGTATATTTAATATATAAAATGATGTATTATATAAATATATACTAATATAATTCTTAGAATTAATCCCTATACATAATTATAACTCTATATAGTGTATTATATACATATATTTTCATGTAATACATCCTTTCGTCTAATAAAATATATATATATACGATCGTTTTATATATAGGTAAATATAAATTATTATATTTATATGCAAAAAAAATCTGTATAATACGATAATACTCAACAAATAAAGTTTAGATCTAGGTCATAATTTTCATAAAAAAAAAATTATTATAATTTTTTATTGGTTATACCTATATATATAATATATATAATAACAATACACATAATTTAATATAACACAATATTTAATTAACTTTGTATAGGGAATTTTTTGTTTTAAATATTCTATTCATATAAAAATTTTCAAGTATTAATACATATATAAATAAAATATGACGAAAAACTATATATATATTATTATATGTATATAAATTATTAGAAATTTTTCTAGTTGATAAAGTTTTTATTTCTGAAAATTATCAGTAATGTATAGATGTTATTTTATAAAAAAAAAAGTAAATATTGTATGTTATTGTTATATATAGGATATAGTATAATAATATCCTTTTTTGCATTCTTAACTAATAACACTTTTTTGAAAAGTTTCTATTGTTTTATTTTATTCAATTGCACAATTTATCTACACAGCTTTTTTATAAAGATTTTTTTTTTTCAACAAAATACCAATTGATGGAAAAATCTTCAGAATGGAATGTTCTATATTATACCAAAGAAAATTTCACCGAAGAAAACAAAATAATAAACTTGCCTTGAAAAACGTCCTACCATCAGTAAAATTTAGAATATATAACAGTTAACAATATACAATTTAAATATATAAACACATAGAGGTATAATGATGACATCAAAAATCTCCTCATAAAAGCCACATATATATATATAGACATAAAGTTTATAATAATCAAATAGAAAAACTTGAAATAAATTTCACCAAACAATTTTAATACATTTTCCCATTATAGTAATAAGTATATATATAAATATTTACATTATGTCATGAAATTGTATTTAAATTACAATCAAATTTCTGTATATACATAAAGACTACATCCAAAAAAGTTAAATAATATCCAAATATTTTCGAAATAATATACATAAAAAATAGAATTATTTCCACCCAAAATAAGAAAAAAAGACCCCCAGAAAAGAAATAAAAAAATGTCTAGAGATTTATTTAATTAATTTTATATACATCACATATAATGTATAAAATGGGAATATTTAATACAATCAATTTCATTCACAATACATCTTCAATCTTCATCATATACATATATATTACGTATATATAATAAAGCTATATACATGAAAAAATAAAAACAAAAATAAGATAATATATACATATAGAAGTATATAAAAATGTAAAGAAACTTTTGCTTTCGATTTATATACACATATATATTTAAATATGTTTTATATTCTATATATATTTCCGGAAAATCAAATGATAAAAAAATATACATAGTAAATACACTTGAAAATTATTCTGTATAATGTTCTACAGCAATTCTATACTGACATATACATATATAAACTTTATATATTATAAATACACTTTCGCTATTTGCCTATATACAACCTATATATAATATAAGATTATCTACAACTACAATATATATACTCGCATCAAAAAATCAACAATAAAACATTCATAATAAATTCAGATCACATACATTTTTATTTGAACGCAATTCATTCAAATATTTATTGTTTTATTAGCTTAAAGAGGTGAAAAGTTTTATATACCTCTATATATATATGAATGCAGGATGTATATATACATTCTTATTTTATATATAACTTTTATTATTTTGATGGTGAAAAATCGCATATGCGTCTGGTATATACGGGTTTTTATAATGTATATATATACATATGATGATGTTGTATACAAAATAATAATAAAAAACAACTTATATTGCACGTATATATAGCTCAATATATATACGCAAATGTTTAAGTTTTCTTAAAGAAATTTATTTTAGAGCTGTTTGTTACTTTATTTTTTATATTTTTACTTCTCATTTTTCGTTTTTGGTTATGGATTTTTATTATTCCGTATTTATTTATTCATATTTTTTCATTCTTTTTTATATATACATTTTGTTTTACATTTTCCGTATATATGGTATATGTATATATATATACAACAAAGTCGCAGATGATAAAAATCCGCGTATATAAATAAGTATATAACGTATAAATAATAATAAAATAACATGAAGCAAAAAAAATGTATACACTTTAATATCTGAAAAATATGTCGACACTCAAACGATAGATAAACATATACAAATAATACAATATAGGATATATACGATGAATATATCCTATAAATTCTTACATTTCTATATGTATATATGCGATATAAGATAACATATATCTATATATAATGTTCACAATTTATTTATCTATTCATTCATTGCGTTTGCAGAATTTTTCATTTTCATCTTATACGCGCAAAGCTTTTCAAATATTGTTATTATTATTATTAATATTATATACAATGATGATAAGACACTGAAAATGTGAATATGAGATGAAGAAGAAAAGTGAAAGTGTTGTAAATTGACAAAAATATTATTTTTATTATTATATTATTATAAAATATATCAAGGCATATCTAGCATGTTGCCTGAAATAGAAAAATCCCTATTCTCGTTCATTTTCTGAATTCCACATATAGTTTTATATACAAACGATAAATCAACAAAAATGATTTCCTTATATAGTTATACTATTGGGTATATAGTTTCATGATCAGAACTATATATAAGAATAGATTAATTCGCTTTACTACCTTATATCATTATGACTCTAATATATAGATTGAATGTAACACTCTGGTTTTGTAACTTGCATCTTTCTGGATTAAAGATACAAAAAAAAAATATATAGTGTATATCTGACGACGACAAAAATATATATTTAAAAAATAACAAATATGAATATACAAACTTATATATACACTTTATATTTGTTCCGTATATACGTATACATTCATCGTCGTTCGCGTATATATATATAATAAGGATAATAAATTCAGGAATAGTCAAAACATCTGTTGTATTTGAATGATATGGATTTTGTATGAGTGATGTGTACTCCTTCAAAAATATGTGTATAAATGTAACAATAACAACTATGTGTTCATAAGAAAAAAAAAATGGTAAAATGAATGGTGAATGCTAATTTAATTGTAAAGATTGTATGCTTGTATACAGCGACTTAAGAAGGTTTTTGTAATTTAATGTATTTATACGATATTGTATGTAAATTGTGTTTATGTAATAAAAAGTAATAAAAAATTAATTCATTACATTTTTTTTAATATATAATTTCAATAAAGTTTTTCATTTTATTCGCCGGTGAATATTATAAAAATTTAATTAACAAAATACTATACCAAATCAACACGTTACCATATATTGTACTTATACCTATCTCGCATCATGTTTATAAAATTATACTATTTATTTTTTACTATACTATTTATATATGTATTTTATAAATGTCCTTATATTCTTGCTTAAATTGTATAAATCAGGTGTTTTTCATTTCTTAGAATATTAATGTTTTTATATGGTTAAAACCAAATTTTAATTAAAGAGAATTTTAATATTTTATTATTGATATAGAGCAGATAGAATATTTTTTAATCCATATGATATATATCTTTAAAAATAACGGAAAATTCCATCATATTATCTTAAATATAGTGATCTGATGATTTTGTTTAACCGCGTAATGTTTGGAATAATTAATAACCGATTCAGTATACCAGATATTTATAATGATTAAACAAATTATACTAATTCATTCTGTGTTAAAATAAGGCGTGTCATATTATATTAATATATTTTGAACAAAAACAAAATTATGAAAAACACCTCTATTATTTGGAATAACTATTTTGAAATAAAAAATCTACGATATATAAACCCTAATGGAATCAAAATACATCATCATAAAATAACGACATAAATTATTTTAAAATTTATTTAAATTAAGCACAATTTATATAAAGTGTATACATGGAAGCGGGTTAAAACATAAAATAATTTCCCATGAAAATTAACCATTCAAAATGCTATTATAGGAAAAAAAATGTATATTTTCCATAGATTACATACATGCTTCAATTTTTACTCGATATCATGAATGCATATACATATATATAAATATATATATATATACATATATATATATATAGATATTCATATATCGGGTAGCAGATATGAATTTTTTGGTGTATATATCCGCATATACACATATATATTTTTGTGACAAAATCTCTCTTTTGCTGGAAAAATTTACATTTATATAACTTTATTCCAAAAAATAAAATATAAAAATACATACTCTACCCATACGTACGATGCATATTCAACGAACTTATATATATATATATATATATATATATAAATAAATGAATGAATATCCAAACCCATATATATATATATATATATATATATATAGTATAGTTGGATATGCGGTTATATACCTTCAATCACGTCTATGGATGGAAATGTATAATATATATATGGTTTGCTTTTTTTTCGTTTTCATTTTAATAAACAACACACACAGGCAACAGTAAAAGAAGCAAAAATGAATGAGTGAACGGGATGAAAATTGGAAAAAACTCATTAAAAATTTAATATATTGCATCTATAGAATTTTAGCTGTTTCCTTTTTTTTTTTATTTTTTTTTAAATTAACATCATAAACAATTTTATAGGAATATATAATTTGATTTGCTATAGATTATTTATGTATATAGGATATGTTTCAAATCGTATATAATGTATGATAATAATAATAATATGAATAATAAACTCATGCACGTTTCAAATTCGGTTTCATTTTATACAAAAATGTTTCTCTGAATTCTAAAATTATTTTATTTGTCCAGTGTCCTAGGAAAGATTGTAATGGATTTGACATGAATTTGCATTTAATAATATATTTATTTTGTTTAAATGTTGGTATAGTTAAAGATTATACAATACTTAAATTGATGTTTTTACCTTCTGTATTTCCCATTTTTATATATATATATGTATATATATATATATATGGGTATTAACAATGCATACAATAATATATTTCAAGTGTATATAAAAATACAAATATTTTATATTGTATCATTCATGGAGAAAATGTAATGAGCACAGTATAATTACCATGTATACAATATATGTGCATATTTTTGTAAATAATTAATGGAAAAATAAAAATAACAGCAAGAATTAAATATATATTCATAATTTTATTAATATTATATGAGCACGTGTATAAACTTTGATAAATATTAAAAAAAATACAATTATTTTTATTTTTGTTTACACAATAAAAATTATGAATAATTGATATAAATTATCAAAGGAATACCAAAGATTTCTTAATTTTTTCATATATATTGTTGATTTTCATTCATTTCGTTAGCAATAACAAAAATAGTAAAGTTTTTTTTTTATTTAATTTACCTATAAATTTAATCTGTTTTTCATTAACAAATATGTTTCTATAACTGTATAACATTTTATGTTAATTTTACCATTCTTATATATTATTAACCAAAAGGCAAAAATACAGTCAAAATGTATAGAATATAAATTAATTTGAATTTATATTATACCTATATATGTATTTTGGGGATGTTACAATAATTAATTCTTTGAGGAAATTCGAATATATACCAAATATAAATTTGGTATATAGCCATAGAAAATATAAATAAATATATACCTTATATATATATATATTTTGATTAATTTGAACATTAAACGAATATAACTGTTATGGATATATAAAAAGTATATATAAATAAATATATATATATATCAATGAAACGATGAAACTAAATAGAATACACGTGTATCTATTTTATCTATAGTCGTTGTCCTCATTTTATATTGCCTATATATACACGTAGAATAACATATATATACTATAGTATTCAACTTTAATATATCTATCCTTTTACATTATACGTATTATATGCTGTAGGATACACAGAGTTATATATATATATATATATATATGCAGGGAATTTACGTTAAAATTCAAATTAGTATGCGTACATATCAAATTAATTTCATTTATATACATTTTATTTCAAAATGTGTATATGGGTACAGTATATTCTCCCTGAGGGTTGTTCAACTATATAGATATATTATTATCCTTATATGTGTTGATGATAGATATATATGTATATATAATATATGAATAACATTTAATTTAGAATTGATTATATCCTGTAAATATGTTTAATAATAACCATCATCCATCAAGTGAAGAATTTGTTTTAAATATATATATATGGGTAACATCTCCTGATTTTCGATACGTTGATATAAGTCGTTAATTCGCGATCATTGAAAGTGTTAATTCATTATTCTGTATTCGAATTAACGGTCAAAGATTTACACAATTTTCAAAACATTTTAGAAAGTACTTTAGCAATTAAAAGATTAGTTTCCCTTTTAAATTTTTTATTGCTTTTTATATGGCATTATCTGTGTTTGATAAAACTAGGGAATAAATAATATGTACATATTTATTTCATATAACATACAAATAACTGTTTTTTCTATATTTATTAATGTATATGTATATATATTGTTTGATGGTATAAATATAATTTTTCATTATAATTTACCGCATATAAGAAAAATGTGATGCATTACAAAATTACAAGTATTAGTATTATTATATAATATAAAAAACACAATTTGTAAAATACATGTATAAAATTGTAAATAGTAGTGATATTGCCCCAAACGTATGGCTAAAATATAGGCAAAATGATAAATTATTATATTCAATGTATAGGACGCGTATATAATAAAACATATAGAAATTACCAAAGGGAATATTATATAATTTTCATGATCATTCAAATCATTTTGATTTATTCATAACTTTTTTTTACTTAATGTTCGAGGAGGAATATGCATAATAATCTATTATTTTTAAAATATTTTATTTAATTTTTCAAAATCTTGAAACTGTATATTTATTAGAAATTATATTCAATATAGAAAGAAAATTGGTGTTTTTATGAAACTATCTTATTGTTTTTCATATTTTTATTTATAAAAAAGTACTCTTTCTTTTACCATATATATCACAGACACAAATTTTATAGAAATAACCAAAAATATTAAATTATTTTAGTTCAAACATTTTCTAGGCTAATTTTTTTTTTTTGGATTTCCTCGACAATTTGTTATAGTAAAAGAGAAAAAAAATAAAAAAAAATAAAGACGATATTATAGAAATATAAATCATTAATTTTTTAGAAGATTATTTTTAATAAATAAGTATATATTATTTGAAATATTTAGGTCAAAAAATATAATAATTAATGATTTTTTCCATATATAAATAAATCATTTCACGCAGAACCTTTTTATATATAAACACATAAGAAGAAAATATACAATTTATAGATAAATTTATAACATTTCATATTTCTTAAATATATATAGGCATTATATTCTCATATATATATATATACATAGTAATTATATGTTGTGATTATTTATTTTCTTGCTATATATCAGGATATTTTCTGGGCAATTTTTTTTTATGTTAATTGGATGTGGTTTTTTTTATATTTATCAAATTTATCATCATTATCTATATAGGTTTGAAAGTTTATGATACCCTTTTTAATTCATTGGTTATTATTTATTTTTCCTTATCATGGATATTTTTTACCATCAACATTTTATTATTTTATATCAAGATCACTCAGCTTGTTCACGAAAACTTCAAAACTTCATTTATAAAGAGCGTTTACCACAAAAGTTCTTTTGTTATACATTTTAAAATTCGTAAAAAATCATTAGAATATAATCGCTTTATATAGAACTTTTACCTTAATACGCAATGATAGAATTTAAGCATTTTTAAAGAATTCATAAGATTCCCGTAAATATATACGTAAAAATTCCGTATATTTTAAAATCATCACATTCATTTATTAGAATATTAATTCATCAATTTACTTTACATTATAAATTGTTCATGCATGAAGTTATTAAATTATACACATCATAAGTATAATGTAAATAAATATAATGAATATTTTATTTTATCAAATCGAATTGAGAATTATGATAATAACGTAAACAAAAAATCTTTTTAAAATATATACAATACATATAAAAAAGTGTGTGTCCGTCGACTAAAACCAAAAACGTATATATATATATACTTTTGGTATTATAAATATTAATTTTATTTTTTTTCTTCATAAAAAGAAAATGTTATAACATAGTTATATAAAATAAAAATAAAACAAACTAAAGATAATAAATTCTATTTAAATTTTGATATATCATATACATTTTTTTTTCGTGGTTCTATGGAATATTTATAATAATATTATTCATATAAATGTATAGAAGATTTTTATTCTCTCTCTATTTATGTACGTAACTTATTGCATATATCATTATAATATATATATATATATATGTATATATAATTCGAATAAATTTGAATATATATAAACATGCAATGTAGAAAAAAAATGTATATTTTTTAAAAATAAATAAAATGGAATAAATACAATTTATTTAAAGTGAATATATCGGATTTGATGATCGCAGTTGAATTTAAAAAATTATACATAACTATATACACTATATATATTCCATTCAAATTGTTTCTATATGGTTATAGATAGAAAATAAAAATTGTTTGTAATAAATTTATAGAGATGCAGCAGATATATTATAATGTTGATTTAATTTAAATAAATATAAAATATATTTACAATATTATTTTTATAATACGATAATTTATTTCGGCTAAATGTTAACATTTTGACAGATATTTAAAAACATTATTTTTTTTTTATTCAACATGGACATATATATTTTTATCAAATGTCTGTCAGGCAGTGATTCAGTGAGCACAATCATATATGCATGTAGATATAGATATGCATGTGTTTTCCATGTGCATTATAAATTATGCTGTATATTACATGTAGGTTATTTTTTGTTAAAGCAAATAATCTTTAAATCTTTTAAAATATATACTGTTTAGAACGCATATATGCATTTATAATATTTAATCCCTTAAAAACTAATTTATGTAAATACTATATAATTTACAATTTTACATATATAATTAAGAGTATAACCTAAAGTTATGTACTCAAGTTAAATATTCAAGTTCACTATATTGCAATAAATTTATGAATAATAATCATATTTGTTATAATAATTTTTTTAAAAATATTATATATAGTTTTATTTATGAATTTTGTTTATGAATTTTTTAATTAAAATATTTCCATTTTTTTTAATAAAATGTTATTTTGCATATTGTACGTCGATCTATCTTATTTTCTGTTTGTACTAACAAAAGCACAAATGATAAAACATTTTGTCTATATACAGTAAAATTGTCAAGTATAGATTATATTATATAAAGAACCCAATATGTGTTAAATTGTATACGTTTTCGCGAAAAATAAAAATTGTTTTTATTAATCAAATTTTTACCAATTATATTTTAGTTAGTAATAAAAAAAACATTTCATCAGAAACATATTTTTAATGAACGATCATATGTCGGTCTATATATATTGTATAGTATTGTTTATACATATATTATTTAAATTTATATTATATTTAAGTTGAATTATGTTTTTACTTTGCAAAACCCTAAATACCGTTCCGAACAGAAGGGCTTAAGTATATCGCTGAATACATTTGCGTATATATATTGTGAGTTTCCTTGATAACTTTAGAACGCAGTAAGATTAAAAATGTTTGTACTATATAAAACTCTCTTTATTAGCAATGGAAATAGATTTCGATTGAAAATAAAGTATTTTAGAATTCAAAGTTTTTTTGGTCAGTTTATTCACTGCGGGACACCCCATATATATGTGAACGAATATATTTCAATGCAATATATTCATTTTTGTTGACTATAAAAAAAACGTATTGCATGTTTTACATTGAAAATATATATGGTTAATAATAATAATACACACACAATCTGCAAAATTACATAATTTTGATGAATAAGCGTAAAACTATATATATACATAAAGTATACACTTTATCAACCACAATTTTCAGCTCCCGAAAACTTCCATATTAAAAACAAACATATGCAAAAAAAATATTGATATTTTTTCGTGTTTATTATTAAATATTGCATATACATATACTTTACAAAGAGAAAAAATTTATTGGGGTAAAAAAAACCCCAAAAACAGTAATGAAATACAGATGATGAAAAATTAAAAAAAAATTAATTATTTTTACAATAATATTCGATATCATACACATATTCAAAATATAAAATATGTAAAATTAAAAAAATTGCTTGGTTGGTTTATTGATGGTTATATATTCATATATCGCTATAGATATATACTGTAATTGTGTACTATCCAATTAAATGTATATTATGTTCAATGAAGAATGAGAATTGCAATATTTATGCATATATATGTGAAAATGTGTATCACAGAAAATTTATAATAGTGTTTTTGGGGTGGTAGAATATTATATATATATATATATATATATGATAAAGGTATAAAGGAAGAAAGATTTTTGATGAAGTAACATATGCAAATATTTGTTAAATGCCACAGGAAAAATTAATTAATCTTCATCTACTATATATATATCTATGTTTGTACTGTATACTGCTGTACATATCTATCTAATATATTTTGTTCGGTATGTAAATACACATATTTTGTGTATATTCATCAAATCTATGTTGCATACAAAATTGTATAAAAATATTATAAATACAGTATTCAAACTGTATTTATATATATATATATTTATATATATATATATAAATGGAGATATGAATGAATTTTAAGCTATATGTATTGCTGTACATATGTAAATAAAGTAATATAATGTGTCTACTCTATATAGTGGGCATACATACATATTATGTATATATTGTGTATTACTGAAGGATATGAAGGAACCATTAAAAACAAAAATTTATATCTAGTACATATTTTGTGTTGTTGACCATTTACTGACAGGAATTTTATTTTTGTAGACGTACATTAGTTTTGATCTCCTATATATATATATATATTAGGTTGCCCATTTTTTGTATGGAAGTGAATTCATGGTGGCGGATTCAGCTCTTCCACACAAATTATCTTCATACAACCTTAGAAAAACTAAATATAAAATTTTTGCAAAATCGGTTAATATTTAGAGGTCGCGCAAAGTCGATTCATTGAAGTATGATTCAAAGGTGTTCATTGAAGTATTTTGGGAATGAAATGGCACATATGTAGAGAGAATGCTGTATATTGATTTGATGTTGAAGATGCGTTTAATTAACTATTCATTTGGTAATTATTTCATGAGTTATTATTGTGGGTGATAGTTTCGTTTTGCGTTGATGTCATTACTTTCATTTGTTTCATCATCCCTGAGTACCATATCTGTAGTTTAAACACATAATATAAGCTCTTCCCGATAAAATATAAGTTATTGTGGAAAAACCGGACATATAGAATTGCCAAAACAGTGTGTTTTCTTTTCCCTTTTTTGAAAAATGTGAATATTTAAAAAAAAACTAAATATTTGCTTTAAAACTTTTTTGCCTTTCACTTTTTGATAACGGTGTCCATGAAAAAGTTTCGTGTTTTATAAAAATATAGTAAGTCTTTCATACATTTGACCCACACCGGGTGTCTCGTTAAGCTTTAAATCCCAAATTTTTGAAAATTTCAAAAAATCAAAAATTGTATGGACATATTGTTTTGGAGTCGCTTCTCAATGATGTGATGTATGGAGAAAAGTTGCATTTTAATAAAATAATATTACCACTCAGTACTAACCTAAGCTATAAACCTACCCGTTCTGGAGATATAGCTGAAAATGCTTGAAAAAATCGGGTACTTAAGCTACAAATCGACTTTGCGCGACCTCTAAATATTAACCGATTTTGCTAAAAATTTATATTTATTGTTTCTAAGGTTGTATGAATATAATTCGGGTGGAAGAGGTAAATCGGACACCATCGGTTTAAAATAGTTACCCTAATATATATATATCTAGCAACATGTATGCAAAATGTTTATTCACCCCTTTTTTTATAGATATAAATATACGTATTTCAATGCTTTCAACATCTATAACAGTATCTCTCTGTGTCCGTATATCCATTCATATTTATATATATACATATTTCGTTTACATATTGTTGGCCAACAAAATCCCTTGCAGCAAAAATATATAATAAACAAATATGTACGATACATATAAATGTAAATTACATAAAATAGATATATGTATATGTAGAGACGCATTTTATAGAATGCAGTATTTGTATTGCTATATAGTGAACATATATATATATATATAAATATAAATAAATATATATATTTTATGTCGTATATATTGTATAAATTGAAAAATTATGTATATGTGACGTATATGTGTATCTAAATGTTATCTAAAAAATTGTTTGTATTACATCGATTGTAAATCGTCGATGTGTACCTATAAAATTGAAAGTATTGCATTTTGTCGAAATGAATAATCTAAATTAACATTTGTTTACGACAAAATTAGATAGATCATTGGAATTTCAAAAAAATATTGTTATTAAAAAATTGCTAATTAAATGAAATTCATTCAGATCATGAATCATAGTATAGTTAAGTAATTGTTTAATTGTACTAACATTGATTTTTTTAATTTTTATATAGTAACTAAATTATATTTAATATCGTATATTTTTTTTTTTATAAAATCAAATAAATAATTTATTTTACAGAAAAAAAAGGTTACAATATATTTTCATATCGTAAACAAATCACTCCACGTACTATTTCAAATTAGATCATCCTCAAAGACAGATAAAATGAATTTATTTGTTAAATTTATTAAATCTCTATATTATATTAGGGCCAAATAATTACAAATATTTAAATACATTTCTATATATTTAATAACATAATATATTTTATGACATTTTGTTCATTGTTGTTTAGCATGTATCATATATATACATATATTATTATTTTATAATATATATGAACTTATCGTTTCATTTTCGCTTATGAGGTTTGTATTTGACGCAAATTGAAATTATATATATGTATATTCGGTTCAGTACATTATTTAGGGGTTTCTATATATTATATACAAATAATTAATTGTAAACCTTGTTTTTTTAGGGGTTGTTTTTATGATTTATATTACAAAAAAAACATGTAATTGAATATTAATAGATGGTCATTTTATATGTTTTGCATATATAAATAAATAGATACAAGAATATATAATATATAGATTTTCTTTTGATTATAAATTGATTATAAATATTTTAAAAACAACAAACAATCCTTAAATCAAATGCCTTACATATAAATTTATAGTTTTGCCTTGAGTGAAATGATGATCAAATAAAAACTGTTTTATATTGGGTTGTCGAAAAAAAATTGGTAATTTTTATAAATAGATGCATTATAATTAGTCATTAGGATAATTAGTCATTTGTCATTAGGACCTTGCACCTTCAGATTATCATTTGTTCCGGTCTCTGCAGAACTCCCTTAATGGTTTAAAATTAAATTCCGCAGAGGACTGCAAAATGCACTTGGATCAGTTTTTTGCCCAGAAAACACAGAAGTTCTACAGTGATGGGATAATGTCTTTACCAGAAAAATGGCAAAGGGTCATCGATCAAAACGGCGCATATTTGGTTTAATAAAGTTCATTTGAAATATATAAAAAAATCGTTTGAATTTTGTAAAAAAAATTAACAATACTTATTAGACAACCTAATATATATAGTTAAGTCTAAAGTGATTAAAGATATTCATATATATGAAAAAATGTGATAAAAAAGCTTTAACTTACAACAAGATAGTCAAAATGAAAAGGGGATATTATAATTATTTTCAATCTAGGATATATATAGAAACCATTTGTCAACTTTATTTATATGTTTGCAAAAAAAATCAGAAAATACAGATCAGCTGGAGTGCATTCTTTGAATTATATATATGAATACTTTATTATCTCTATATATCAAAAATTAATATATGCATGTTTTTCAATCACTTGATTATAAATTAGTTTTTAGGATACACACTCACAAAATTTGATAAAATGAATCATATAAAAATAACACTGCGATACAGAATAACGTTTCATTTTTATATTAACTAAAATTATTGTATATATATTTAAAGTCTATATAAAAATATTCTATTGTATATCTAGAATATAATATAACATTTATATCCATCATGATTATATTATAAATAGTATATATAACAAAACAGTTATATTTCATCTTTCATCAATTCATATCTTTTCATGTGGAAATATAAATTCCAGTAATAATTTTAGTTTCGTATATAATATCTACAAATATATAGCAATACCTTTGTGATTTTTACATACTATACCATATCTATTATATATATAGCTATGCATTTATATATATTTATAAGTATAATGTCACCATACTGTGCTGTGTACATATATATATCGCATCCATTTCAACAAAATATATATAATATTAATAATATGTTATTTATGAATATAGATATAAATATATATATTTTTGCCAATATATTTATTTCAAAAATATTATATAAACCATAGTTCCTGTTTGTTGTATAATAATAAACCTTCCTCTCCTGGTGATCGAAATATACTTTATAAATCCCCTATATATGAAATTTTGTATTATTATTATTATTATTATTTTGATGATTAAAAAAATAACAACATGTATTGCAAATTTATATCAAATGATTCTATACCCACAACTACAACTGAAAAAAATAGCATATGCTGTATATATTATTAAAATACAGTAACATATAAACGAAAAAATAAATAAAATAAAATAATTTTTGTATAACCATTTATATTTTTTATCATAAAAACATTCCACACAGTTTTTGTTATATACATTTATTTTTATATCGAATAATAAATACCGAGTATAAATTCTTTAGATTTAATATATAAATATAGGTATTTGAATCGAATTTAATAATTAATTTTACGTATTTATTTTCTTTTTCCATTGCAGTAATTGAAGCTTTGAGTATTTGCAATCGTATGATTGTACCGTATTATTCATCTATGGAAAATCAAAAAGAAAATAGGATACCTGAACAATTGATTATGCCCGTACTATATATTTTTAGGTGAGTACAAAACAAAAAAATTTTTTATAATGATCTAAATAACGATATGGACGATTTTTAACAAATTATAATATTTTTCCTAATGATTTTCTTTTGTAACATTATCTTAAATGATTATTTAATTTCATTTTTTTATCGTATTCATAATGATGCCTGTTTAACAAATCCCGAAACATATCGAATCCTTTGAATAGTTACACATTTACAGATATTTTTTTTAAATGAATTTCCGTATTATGACAAAAAATTTTATTTTTAAAACAATTGTACCGTCCATTAAATAAGTCTATTATAAATTTTAAGTATATATTACTTTAATATATATATTTATAATATTTTAAAACTGAAATGCTATTATATTTAATTTCTTAAAATTTACATTTTTATATCTTTTATATATATATCACTTTTATTTTGGTACGTTTACAATATAATTCATATTTAAATGTATATATTTAAAATTTTTAAATTTTTATATATATATATGACAGGACCGAACAAAAAAAAATCTATAACATTTAAATTTCGATTATATAAATTTTAAACAAATGGAATAAAACTTTTGCAGTATTCTTCGGAAAAAGTATATAGAAAACAATGTGAATACCATAAAATAAATTCAATAAGAAAATCATAACTATAAATTTTTTTTTTTAATTCAAAAATATTAATAAAGAAAAAATTTCTTCGCGAAAAAATCAACTAATGTACAATTTTCACTACACATATATATATTATGCGAAAAATAAAATCTGAATGAAAAAAAAAAAACGATAAAAAAAAGATATTTAAATGATAATTTTATTTTTTTTTTAAATGTTCGTTTGGTTTTTTATCATTTGGTAAATGTTTTTTTTTCATAGCACGAACAAATTTATGTATGTATAGTATAGAAATATTTTTTATTCTTTTCTTTTCTCTTACATCGACATTATACTATATATATAATACTTATGGAAAAATAAGAAGTAAAAATAAGAATGAGGACCTGTATTATTATATATATAGTAAATACAGTATTATCATATTATATATATATTGTTTAATGGAAAGGAAGAATATTAAAAATAATATATATGGATATATATTTAAAATATTTAAATATTAAAATTTTTTATGTTAATAATTGTTCATATTTACACATAGACTGTTACACGGACATCATATACAAAAAAAACCCTTTTTTTCAACCACTGATTTTTAAATTGCATATATCTTTATTGTATATTATATATATGGATTTGCGTATAATAAAAATAGTAATAATGTAATGCCTATGATGTTTATGGAAATTCTCTGCGTATTTTTTTCTGTTGGCTTTAATTTTAATGAATTTATGAATCTGTTGGGACACACGCATTAATTTCGGCATGTTGTATATTTAATATTCTAATATGTATATTTATATATTTGTTTAATGGAATATATATATATATATATATATATATATATATATATATATATATATATATATATACAGTATATTGAAAAAAAATTTTGATATCTTTATAATAATTTTTATATAAATTGTGTGAATGAAAAAATAAATTGTGTGTATTTTATACGTAACAATTTTTTTTCCTGAGGTATATTATATTAAAATTGTGAATATATTGTTTGTAAATGTACATATTACAATTTATATATAGAGCATACTGTGAGAAATGAAACATTATATGTGTATACACATATAAATAAAATTCCACTCAAAATAATTCAAATTTAATGGGCAACCCCCTAAGGATTCAATTTGAACGGGGTAAATCATTTTTCTTATTAAGATTTTGTATTGTTTATATATACAACATCATATATATGGTTATATGGTTATGCGATATTATTTATATTGTTTTGGATATTTTATTTATAATATATTCATTTTTTTATGATGGTGAATAAATAATAAAAGAAAAATATCATTAAATTTTATAAAAATATCATGAAAAATATCTTTATCTTAAATGTGGTTTTGTTATTTCATATATCGTTTTCATGCGTATACTTTATTGATATATTGAGATATCATTACGAAAACCAAATTCAGATACCGAATTTTTGAACTTCCTTGAACTCATGACCGATAGTCGCTAAAATTATTTCATTGCTCGATAATAATTAGAAGTGTTGGTCCTTAAGTGATTATTTATTCTTATTATTCTGGTCGTTTTTTTTTTTTTTTGTAAATATTTAGTTTCAAGTAACAATTTATTATAGTTATGTTTTCTTATTCTTAATTTTCTTTTATTTTTATATACATTTAAAATTAAATACTTAATATTTTCAAGAATGGAATAATTAATACATTCAGAAAATAAAATAATTAAATATAATTCAAAAATATTATTGTGAAATAGAACCCGCATTATACACATTAATTCAATTTTTTTATAATTCTTCATTCATTATATATATGTTGGTGTTATGTTATATAACATGTAAAATATAAAACAAAACAAAAAAATATCAACTTTTATAATAAAATTACACTGCCTTTTGGTTATATTGTATTTG
This sequence comes from Dilophus febrilis, assembly GCA_958336335.1. Classification (NCBI taxonomy): domain Eukaryota; kingdom Metazoa; phylum Arthropoda; class Insecta; order Diptera; family Bibionidae; genus Dilophus; species Dilophus febrilis. Next base: position 14,920,847 of record OY284469.1, on the reverse strand, counting down.
AACGTATAGAAAAATTGAAATAAAATGTGTCATTAAAAAGCGGAAATACACATAGTTGCATTTTTAATTCCATCAAACCAAACATATATATAATATATATATATTATATAATGTATAATTTATATAGACTGAAGTATTTAATGGTATAATTTGAATGCAACTTATTATTATATGTACAAATGTACATACTTGTTCGTATATCAACCAAATCATATATATATATGTAGAGAAGTTATATCAAATTAAGTATGAGTATTATATATATATAATTATAACACAATGTTATTGAAAAACAAATATTTTAATATAAATGTATATATGTATATATATTCTATATTATTATATTATTCTTATTATATGATTACAATAAAATACATTAATTATTGATTTGCATAAAACATAAAAACATAAAAGCTTTTATATGTGCATTTATATATCAATTATTTTCTATATATATAATATGTATATAAGTTCACATTTATATTCGTAATTATATTATATATATTATACTATATACAAATACACGATCATATACATAAATTATAACATTTAAATTGAGCATATCACATTTCAAAATAATATCACGTATACCTGCCTACATATATACTTATATATTACAATTATTGTATATATTTTGTGTGTGCATATATACTGCAGGTATTGTAATTATATGGATTTTTTTTTAAGTTTCTGATTATATGAACATACACACACACACAAAACGCAAGAAATACATGAAAATCTAATTTATTAAAAATGTGTTTATGAAATTATGTGTTTTATTTTTTGCTTAATTTTCTTGTGTGTTAATAAAATCGTAATAAATTATGTTAATTTTGTAATTCAATGTTTATATATATAAACATTAAAAAATTATGTGTTTTACAAAATTGTACATAATTTTTGTAGGTTTTTTGATAACCGACTTTATAAATGGCTTTAATTTTTACCTTTTTTGTTTTTTCTTCTGATAATATAAAATTGATTCATGTATATTTAAATTAATTTTTGTAAACTCATAAAATTTGGTTCTACTCAAACGAATCGATTTTCATTCGCAATAAATAATTAAGCGCAAATAACATATTTGATAATAAATTAAATGTTGGTTTTGATTTCATTCGAAATCTACTGTTTCACTGAAATAGAATATAATTCACATCCTCGCAAACATAGATATATGCAACTATTGATATTTGTTCATCATCCATATATTCTATACATTTTATACATATAAACACCATATGAAATAAATAACTTTGAATGATAAAAAATGTATAATGGATATGCAAATTTTTATTTAAATGTCTAGTTAATATATTATCAACAAATAATTTAAAAATTATCTTTTTATATAATGTAATTTTATAATAATTTGTTTTTGATGTATTCATTTATCTATAATGGTTAAACGATTTTATTTTTACCTGTATTTATAAATAAAACAAAAATGTATATATATCTGATTATAAAAAAATGTATATATTTACAATGTTTTACATTAAAAATTCATTACCTATATATGTATATTATATATATATCTATTTACACATATAGAAATACTTATATTTTCAAATGTAATATATTTTTCATTGCAATTTTACTTCTTTGTTTTATTTTCCATATATATACAAATTTGTAATGATATATGTTGTTTTGTCATTATGATATATATTTATTTATGAACAAATTACATTGTAATTTGTATATTAATTTAATTGAATAGATATATTATTATTATGACTATACGATATATGTGCCTGCAAATGTACAGAAAATTGATATCACTTATATTTGAAATATAAATGCATTTGTCGTTTATTTACTATATATTTATATAATATATGAGATATCATTTGTATACATGTATAATAAAACAACATCGATCGATACATGCTGGTATGCATATAATATTTAAAATGTTTATTTTTTTATATATACAAATATACAAATAAAAATTTGTTAATGTTTATTTAGTTGAATATATAAAATATTCAATATTTTACTTTAAAGTGTAATTCTACCGATGATAAATAATGAAAATCAAATTTGTCGCATTTCGGTATTATTGATTGTGAAAACTACTTCCTATTGAAACTATGAACTTTTATAATTTTTGACCAATCGTGGTAACTTTCGATGTTGTGGAATTACATTTATTTCATTTTTTTCCAATAGATGTTTTGCGATATTTATGTTTACCATCTAGCTAGATAATGAACACATTGACTAGTCATTAAATGGACAAGAACAATAGATTTCGACATGTTTTAAATATATAACGAAAAATCTTTATTGTATGGATAACGCAGGAAAAATAGATATTATTAACTATAAAATGGGTATATCAGTAAAATCATACACGACAATTGCCAATTAGAATTAGGTTTTAGAATTTTATTAAAAGTGCGAATTTGTTAAATATTATTATATATAATTTTGTCAAAATTATTAATAAACTGATTTACGTTTCAAATACCGCATATTGAAATCATATCTTTAGGGTTATTTAATAAATAAATGTATAATTTTTTTTTTTCGAATATATTAAAATAATTTCAACAATGCATATTACATTAATATGCATTTGCATACATACTTGAATGTAATTAAAAACATAATTTAAATAGAATAATCATAAAAGGGATTTAATATATATAAACATACATACCTAAACATATATGTATAAAATACATATAGATATATATTATAACTAAATTAATATTTTGAAGATATGCACCCAACAACATGATAATTATTCAATGTACAATATTATGTATTATATGTATTTATATATATATAGTCCATGGTATAACAATAATAATAATAACAATAAGCTTCAATAAGCTTTTGCATTCTATATTTATATACATATATCTATATATCTATCTATTTATTCATTCATCTATCTAACTATCTATTTATCATGTATATATAAATGTAATATTTTATATATAACTAAATTAATATTACATATATCTATCATATTATTGGGTATATTAAAATACAGAGAACAATGAAATATTTGTGGTTACTTTGAAATGCATGAATTCTCTCATATATACATATATGATGATATATGTGCGCATATGTATATTTCGTATAGAAACATAAATAATTTTATATATAAAATAACATACATGAATATATATATACCTTTTCCTATAACATCGCTATGTATATCAATTGCAATATATATATATTTATCAAATATGTACATTTTACATTTATATTATATGCATAATAGGTAAATATAATGAATATTTTTGTATAACCGGAAGCTAAAATGCAAAATTTGCATTGTTTTCCTATATATTTATATTAAATGTTTTTCAGATTTCATTTAACTATATAAATATAATATCGAAATTCAAAATAACAATAAAGGGACTAACGAATAAAAAGTAAAAAAAAATTATTCCCAATTTCGATTTTCATTTTATTAGCCTATCATCAATAATAAAGTAAAAAAAAAGAATTATAAAATATTTTAATTTGAAGAGTTATAATTTATTTGAAGAGTATAAAAGCATTATAATTTATATGATAACGAAAATACAATTTTAGTTAAATTGATTTGATATGAATTGTCGTCCCTTTATTAATTTTAAGTTAATAGGAACAGTTTTTATAAGAACAAGTATGATTGAAACGAACTGACAAAAAAAATTGGCAATTCTATCAGACTTATATTGATATTTAGAGACACTATTTATAATTTTGTTTTTACTGAAATATTGAATTATTTCGGATATCAACATATACGATCAATAGCCCATTAACCCTTTATTTATCATACCAATACCCCCTTTGCTTATATAATATAAAAATATAGGATTATTATTTGAAATTTAAGTAAAAAGCATTTCCGAAAAATTTTGTTAAAATTCATATCTCATATATTTAACGTGAATTTTCATATTACGATTATGAGTATTTACGCGTAGTATAACCACACATCGGTGTTAATTATATCCGATGATATTATCATAAATATCAATAAAGGCTGCAGTGGTCAGTTATTAGAACCCCAGCCATTACATGCCATTAAACATCTAAACAAAAAAAAACCTAATTTTGTTATATAATCTAATTTTTAAAATATATGTTACACATTGTACGATAATTAAAGAAAATTCTATATGAATGACAAAAAAACACAACAATTATAAGTTAAACCTCCCCCAGCAAAACAAAAAAAAAAGCGATTTACATTTACCAACAAATATATAAGTATAAGCATAAATAATACGAAATTGTTATAATAATAGTAATAATAATGGTAAAAATTGCAATAAAATATATTATAGTAATTAAATCTATACGCACATTAAACAATTGTTATGATAATGTCCACCGCATAATTTGTATAATATTATATATATTGAAATATTTTATTATATATACTTAAATATGTATATTTATGGAAAAAGAAGGTATTTCTAGATTATATGTTACTTTTATTGTACAAATATATATACCGCATATTATATATTTTATTTATAATATATATAAGTATATAGACACCATATTAAATTCATAATCTTAAAGAATATATATCCTTATTCCCTGTAAATATATAGAATATGTTTCTATATGTGTATATTTATATCGTATATAAATAACAATAAAATTTAATAAAATTCCGGTAAATGTTGTTACCAAAATATATATAAAAAATGTTAAGTTAATATACACGAGAGTGCATATAGAAATTGTATAAACATTACCTTTTGTTTATGTATCGATAGTGTACGGTAAAAGAAATAAAATTGTTTTCAAATTTATTTCTATATATACTTTATAAACATATTTACAAAGGAAATTATCTTATTGTTAGTATTAGAAAAGTTTTGTTTCTGGAATTTGTTTGACCGGAATTTAGCTCATAATAATCAATAAGTAATTTATATATCATTTATTATATAATCATTTTCTTTTATAATCGTCTTAAATATATATAGAATTTGTAATTTGTATATAGATTTATAACAAGATACATTCGTTTTATATATGAACTTCTATCATATATCAGAGAAAATAAAACGAAGAGGAAATTAGAAAAATGATTTAAACAACATTTATCAATTTTATTTTGTTAATTCAAATTGAAGATATGTATTTTTATTCTCTATTGTATATATATTCATTGTGTATTTTATCTATCCATATATATATTTTTTGATATCTTCATGGTTGACCTTTATTATATAAAGGATATATGCGTTCTATGATAGCAAAAAATGATATAGGTATATATATATATACAAACATTTATGGATATATAGATAAAAGCTTTTAGTTTTGATTCTGCAATTTTAGCTATTTTTATTTTATTTTTGTTTATTTGCGTTTATATAGAAATAACTATATGTATATATAGAAAAACAAAATTGACATAAAATATAAGACAACATAGAACGGTAAGATAACAAAATTAAGGACATATATATATATATAAACTATATCTCTATCTATGGTATATTTGTGTGTATGTATACAAATAGAATTATATAATCCTAAAAATAAAAAAAGGGGGGAGAATGAATGAACCAAACAAATAGTAAACCTGTATATATGGTATATATATCTGTATATGATGACTATATGGGGGTATTATTCCAATAACACAAAAATGAAATAAAATAAAATAAAATAGGAATGTGAATGAGCTATAAAAGTCGATCTATAAAATTATTTATTGATCATAAATCGTATTATATTAACAAAAAAAAGAAATTCTTAAACGCAAACATATATTATTGCTTACTCAAAAGGTATATATGTATAATTGTATATATATATAAACTCTTTAACATATAAAAACAGAAGGAAATTGTATTATATATATACTACATATAGTTATCGGTTATATATAGTTTTTGTTTTCGCTATATCAACTTATATACCATATATAAATGTATAAACTACATTGAATAGAAACATTTTTCGTATTTAGGTATATATCATTACTTGTCCTTTGCTTTCATTAAAAATTGATAAAATATTTAATAATATTTAATAGCTATATATACCATAAATTTGTTTAAAATTATATGCAAATATTTTTCTTATAATTTTTCACAGGTTATTCCCCTTTCATTTTCTTGGTCGGTATCAAATTTATTAAAAATCCAATTATGTTCCGCAATACATCCTTAAACAATTTCAAAACCAAAGTGATCGCATAATACAGATATTTTCGTTATTCACTATATATTATACTATATATATATACGAATATTTATATATTGAATACTCGTCGTATATAATATATATATACGGATGAATGGATCATTCATTCATTCATTCATTATGCGATATATACTTTATGTTTATGTTGGAAAACATATCATACCGTAAATGTATATACATACATATACATAATGTGAATATAGATATAGATGTGGGTTAAAGTACATTTTAACGAATTAAATGATGGTTTGAATCATAAAACTAAATGTTATCTTTATGTTAAGGTAAATTGTCTATATAGAATATATACATATGCATATACATATATTTATATAATAATATACATGCTACCGTTTATATTATACATATAAATACATATACTATATATGCTTTTATTATACATTTTTTTTCTTCTTCTGTTTGTATATTATATTTATATAACATCATTGCAACGTTTTAATATTAATTTTAAGTACCAACAAAAATTCTAAAAATTACATTTTTTTCTCCACATTTTGTATTACGAATAATATATATTGTATACATGGATATATTTCTAATAAAAATATTAATGTTATATTACAAAACCAAAACGTATAAAAAAAATTATATATATCCATACATTATAGATTTAAGGGTTGTTTTGTTAGCTATATTTTTTTTTGTGCGTATACATGAGATATATATATATATCTAACCATACGAATTGCGTCTAAATGTTTTCTTAAATCGAATAGATGTTCATCATATACGATATACTCATATAATATCTGTACATATAAATAATAAAACCAAGAACGATTTACACGCATTGTATAATCAAATATATTTTCTATAAATGCGGATATTATGTGCGATGTTGAACATTTTATATAAAAACGTTGAATTATTTTTTATAAAATGTAAAATACATGTTTATTTTATAGATTTGTTCTTCTACTCTCAAAACTGCTATATATGAAAATCGAATTGATGTATGCCTGAAAATGCTTATAGTATACTTGAATGAAATCCAAATATGCGTTCCTGTAGAATTTTAGAAGTCTTAAAAAATGATTTAATATACGTATAATATATGAATGATACTTTGTGAATGATGCAAACAAAATGTATTTTACTATATGTTTTTTTGTTGATACAATTTTACGGTTGAGAAAAATAAAATAAAATAAATGATATGACCTCGTTAAATTTATATTATAATGATTTTTGAAGCTATATATAAGGATATAAGTTGTATGAAAAATCATTCGATTCGATATAGGTGTATGTAAAATATTATAAGGCATATTACCTGTGTCTATCAATATATGTTTACTGTATATATAGAGATGTGTAAAAAATTCCAATGAAGTGTTGTTTGTTTTTAAAAATAAAGTTTACAGTTTAATAAATGAAAATCGTACGATACTTGCTTTATTCCCTTTATGTTGTGATGGTGTATGGATTTTTTGATAATAAAGTATTCGGAAAATTACTTCTATAAAAATAATATTTAAGTTATCAACATTTTATTATAAATACAACAAAATCTGAATTATTTTTAAATATTTAAATATATTATAATAAAGTATAATAATAATAATAATTCGCAATGCATATATAGTTTAAAATTTGAAGTAATCATTACCAAATACCTATTATATATATATATATATATATATGTTTTAATACTTTACGTTTATATTTTGTATTGTTATAATACATATATATATATGTATATTGTATACTATAGTAGATATATAGATAGACAAATAGAGATATGGTTTATTATTAATGCCATATTACATACATCAAAAAGATATAAAATAATATTAAACCACCTATTACTAGTTCCTTTCTATAAACATATATTAAATAAAATTTGTGTGTGTGTGTGTGTGTGTATATATATATATAAATAAAGATAATAAAATTTTAAATGAAATTTCCATCATACATATACTATGCATATATATTATATATCCTTATATATTAATAGCATATACATACACAAACACAGATATATTTGCGGGCCAGACATAATTTAATACGTTTATAAAAGACAGACATTTATAAGTACATCTGTACATAATCTTCATATTTCATACAAGTAGGTATTTATATATATGTACTTAAGCTTATATAATATAATATCTATATATATATATATAATAATATATATAAATTCAAATATTATATTAAATATACATATATGTATATGGTATGTATGGTATTAAGTAAAGTGATGTGTTTTTATACGTTTTGTACAGTAAAATATGTATAAAATGTATGGAAATATATATATATAAATAAGTATAAGCTCACAAATTTTACACTTGAAGTGAAATTCATAAAATAATTAAAATCATAAAAAAATTTTTGATCGTCATTAAGGTAAAACTCTATATATTTATTATTATCATTATATGTATAAAAAACCATATTATATATCATATATATCATTTATATTATATAAAACTTTTCACGTGTAATTCTCAGAAATTGCGACGACTGACGAACGAACATATAAGTTTTAACTTTTTAATATTATTTTTTTTGTATATATTTGGCATTTTTGTACATACCATAGTACAGAACGATTTTTTTTTGTTAATCAGATTTTATCAAAAAAAAAGTTAACAATTGATAACTATATACCTTTATAGTTGTATTTGTACTGAAAATTCGTTATTTTAAGATTACATCGTACGATCATATTTAAAAAAAATCGTCTTAATTTAAAGAAATTGATTAAATCTTTGAAACGCTCTGTATAAGCACAAATACAATACATATTAAATGTATTATGTATATATAGACAAGTGTGTTCATTATATTATCGAGCTTTACATCGATGTAATATAATATGTAAACTTTCCTGATATGATGTATATTCCTGATATGTGGTAGAAAACTCTATTATATGTTCAAGTAATAAATGGAAAAGTTGATATATTGATTTTATAATATTAACATTAAATTTAACTTGAATATATATGCAATAATTTTTGCTGTATATACGACTGGTATGCCCTAGGTTTGATTTGATATTTTTACAAACATTTTATTGATATTAAAAAATATTCGCTCAGCGATAATAATATATTCTTTTATAATTATACATTAATCAGTTTTTAAGTGATGCCAATTCCAATTTGAATCAAAAACCGATATCCAATTCATTTATTTTCGATATATATATAATTATGTCTGAATTATATTTTTAAAAAAAATCTCAATAACAGTTTAATAAGAAGATTTTTCTGGTATATAGAAGAGTAAAATATTTATTTTTATACATAATTTATTTCTGGTAAATTATCATTGTCCAGGAGACAAGTCGACAAACATATCAATAACACGCATATATTTATTTATTTATTATGTATTTGAAATCAATAAAAAAGATTTAGTATATATAAAAAAAGATATTTCATCAACCGCATAAAGTTTAGTCTATTATTATTATACAATCGCAAATATAAAACTTTTACCATACATTAAGATTTTATTATATTCTTCTTCAGTGGTATAATACAAGTATTATATTAATATAAGATATTATAGAGATATATCAATATGATAATAATATATGTATATAATAACCGAAATATGTCACTATTTATTTATTTTTTTGTTATGTATACATCCCCAAGATAATTATAATACAAAATATGAAAAAAAAACTTATATAAATTATTGTCATTATTTTTTATTCGTTTATGCGTGTGTGTGTTTGATTTGGTTTAAAAAACGGGGTTTCTTTAACAATTTTCATATATATTTATTTAGTTTGTGTATATAGTGAATATAGAAATTGTAGAATTCATGGTGTATTTATTTTTTTATACACATATATCTTATTTTCAAAATTTGCATATTGAAAGATTCTTGAAAATGAAATAAAAAATATAGTGTTTATCTATGCCATAAACGGTTCGGCCTCATTAAATTGTTTTTTTAATATTCATTTTTTTATCGTGGTTTGCTTTTTATTGTAAGATATTTATTCCTATATACATATTGAATTTTAACTAAAAAATTAAAAATGAGTTGTTTTTTGTATATGCATTTGATTTCAACCCTAAACAGATTTTTTAATAAGTAAAAAAATCAAATATGGTATATTATATTCATGTTAATTTGTAAATAAATCTATATACATGTCAAATAAGTATAACCCATTTTCCCTCACGCATAGATCAAAAGCAAAAAAATTATTATTAAACTTCCGTATATATAGATAGAGAGAGATAGGCGGAGATAATTCATAAAATGGTCTATAAAATTTTTTATTGGACTGTAATATTTTTTTTATTTCATATAAATATAACAAAAACATTCATATATCAATTTTTTTTATTGTTTTGAAAATAGTGCTTACAGTTAAATAAAAATATTGTAATTAATTTTTAATTGATATCCATGTATTTTTGTATAGAAATCATTAAACTTATAACTTTATTTGACTATGATTTTAAAATTAATATGAAAAAAAAGTAAAAGGTCATTCTGATAATAGAATAATATGTATACAATTTGCTTCCCTTAATATTATAATTTTTACATATATAGGTATACATAAAATATTTTTATCAAAATTGATTCAAATCCTATATTATTCTTGCCCCATATTATATATACATCTATTTATTTTAATATACTTATATATACGCAGATATCCGCAGATATTGAGTTGATATTCATATACATATCTATGTAAGCGATAAGCGTATATATTTAAATAAATGTATATTTACACATTTCATACATAAAGAAAAATACACTATATATATAAATGTATAAATCCTTTAGTAAATCAAAATAAATTTTCTATTCAAAACATTTCTTCATCTATTTTATATACTTTTCTATATATAGCATTCAACTTTCTTTTTTCTATTTATCTATATAATGCATATATACTAAAATCTATTTTATCTATATATGGTTGTTTATATATATTTTGCAAATCAAAACAACAAAATATAGTAACGATTCATATATATATATATATAAATTATATGTGGGTTCAGCTCTAACGTTTCACACTTATTTTCTTGCATTTCGGGTTAAAACCGACAATACGATTTTATAAATTTTCAAATGTACTATTAAATTGCCGAATTGGCCAGATTAGAATATAATCGTGATATCCGACGATGAGAATTGTTATTCTTCAAATAGAAATTTGAATTAATTTTAAGAAAACATTCAAATATCAACGAAAAATCTATTGAATCGATAAGTACTTTTAATTTATGTATAATTATACAAATGCGGTTTGATCTGAACATACATATTTAAACCTCTATATATACGCCAAAATCAAAATTAACAAAAGTGTATCTATTTGAACAAAATAGAAAATACCATTAGAAAGGGTAAAGCATCCCCTTCAATTTTCTTGTATTATTTTTTCTATATAAAATCTACTCTATTTTTCTATCCATCTCTTTATATAGAATATATGCGTTAACGTTGTTTGTTTTTATATACATTTATTTTCATACAAATCTTTTCATTATACTGATTACATATACGCATCATATCAATAATATACGTGAATATATATGCAATGCATTGAGGGTAAGAAAATCTGCTTGTTGAAATAAAAACTTTTCGTTTTATCTATATATATATACTTTAACTGTATATATGGTTTATATTTTTTCTTTTTCATCTATTATTATTATTATTTTATTTTGTTCCATTGATTATACTTATTTTTTTGTGTACGCATTGAGTTTGGTTTTGTTTCTTCTTTATAACTTTACACATAAAATTCTATAATATAATCGTCTTAATATATTATATACATGGATTAAGAAACAAAAATTATGAAATGCTCATTTTTGGAGACAAATATACTCAATGAAATTCAAAAAATATGATTTCATTTTGGTATATATATCTGCATTATTTGATCCGAGTGATTATAAACTACTTTTTATTTTGTTATTTAATATATAATAAAAAAAGTGGTATTATGTTATTATAATAATTTAAAAATAAATTGATTAATTATCAATAAGAAAATCAATTAAAAATGAAATTCACAATTCATAAGATAAATAATAAGATGATTCAAATTAACATCATATAAGATAAAATAAAATAAAATAGATTATATATGTTTTAAAGTCGCTTGACTTGTATAGTCAAGTTTGTAAATCGCTCTATATATATATATATGTATAGCAAAAAAAGTTTAACCTCTTTTTCTTCAAAACAACCACAGACTTTTAGTTTAGATTATTTAAATTATGTAATTTCTATTCATCAATATTTGTCCAAAATTGTGTAATAAATTTTGTGAAAATATAAACTTTATTTAAGAAAATGTTTTTTTTTATATATTATTTATATTTGTACTCCCTCATTTATAAAAAAAAGAATATATAAAAATAATAAATACACATTAAACGTCGTATTCTATATCAACTCTATATATAATATATTTCAAACCCATAAAGAAAAAAAAATGTTTTGTTGTTCGTTCGACTTTATTGATATACAATTTAATAGAAAAGCAACAATTTGTCATATGCTTTATTTTATTTACTATCTTTTTTCTTATATATATATATAATGTAAATATATAGTATTTTTGTTATACTTTCTTTTCCAATTTTATTATATACCCCAACTTAGAATATAATCAATTTATTTTTTGTTTTGTTTTGTATATATATACATATCTATATTCCTTTTGCTTATGGGAAAATGAAGAAAATGTTTGTTTGAAAAACACTATCCTCATATTGAAATTTTTCTCTTCATATCATATATTTTATTTATTTATTTCTTTTTTTTTACCATATATATTATTGTTGTCATATATATATAATATATTTAAATAATGTAGCATTTGATGAAAAATCTTTTGATTTGGATGGTTTGATATATGTCAAAGAAACTTATGTGGCATAAACAAATTTATCAATTGTATATATATATAATAATATTTTCATTTTTAGAACATTTTATTTTGTTTATTTTTTTTTTTTTGTATTTATTTATGTTTCTAAATGTGAATGAATATGTAAATATAGAAAAATTGTATTTTTGTTATTGGTGGTGTGTGTTTTTTCGATCATCAATATTTAAATAATTGATTTGATTTATTTTATTATATGTTTTTTCTTTGGATATGGGGTAAATGTTAAAAAAAAGGTATTGATCTTTTTTTTGTTTCGTATCCATATTTATATATATGTATTATAACCATTCATCGTAAAATCGTAAATTTTTATTGTTTGTAATGTATAATATATGGCCATATATATATATATAAAAAAAGTTTTTTACTTTGTATATACCATATATAATGGATAAATAAATGTAATATATGTCTAGTGTATATATGCGGAAAAATTCCCAAATTTAATTGAATTCCTAAAATTATTTCAATACAATCTCCATATCTTTGGTATTTTTTGTATATTTGCATATTTGCAATTTTATATTATTATTATCTATATAATAGAAACAATACAGAGAGATATATGCATTTTACAATTATATATAACAATAAAATAATGGATTACATCCATATTCGTATCGATAAAATAAAATATGTATATATCAATATGTAGTAAAACATTTATTTCTTTATATGTACATATACGCATAATTAAAGGCATTCCATTAAATTGAGTAATTTGATACTCCTTCCGGTCCTGTCCTGTATATATATTGTTATTCCTTATGATGTTACGAATTACCGTTTTAAAGTATATCTATCCGCATACATATAGTGTTAGGGTTGTTATATGTCAACAAAAAAAAGATACATTTTGTATAATATAAAATTATGGAAAGATATATATTAAATTGATAAATTCAACAAAAATTACTATATATATTTGATGATCTTTAAAGCTGAAATTATCTACATATAAAACGTTTTTGTACAAAAGTTGTAGTTCAAATAATTTTTACAAAATCAAATATATAACCTGACATAATTTTTGCAAAATGGATAAATGAGTAAGTGTCACTAAATATTTGGTGAAACTATAGTTTATATAGTTTGTACAATTGAAAATTTTAATGTTTTATATATATAATATTTTATTTTCATCGTATTATATACATAATATACATATTTAATTGAATGCAATAAAATAAAATCAATATATAAAATGTTGCTGAGGGTCATAATACATGTATAGTTATAATGCATTATAAAAATAGTTTTAAATTTAATTAAATTATTATATATATGTATGATTGTATATATATTAATATGGTTGCGTTTATATAAAATTTCAAAATCCATTGCGAACAATATCTATGAAACGAACTCAATAATATATATTTATAAAATAACATAACAATCAGAATTAATTAAATTTTTTTTATGTGATACAAGGACATACCATGTAATTTGTTTAGCTGTTATTTTTTGTTTTTTTTTGCAAAACACATTGATGCTGATTAAAAAAAATAAAATACAAATAACATGTTATATGCGGAAAATTTACGAACTCGATATATATGTATATACCATATTAAACAATAAATCATATATTTAATTAATTGCATTCGATAAATGCGTGTAATTAATTATCTAAAAAAACACACAAAAAAAAAATAAAACATGTATAATTCATTAAAATAATTTTATCCATTATATATAATATAGCATTTATAATAAGATATATAAACATATACTAGAAAATATAAATGACATATATTAAATCCCCCATAAATATATCTGTATGAGAATGTTTTTGTTTTTTTTAACTGTTTGTTATTTAAATATATATGTCGATGTTTAAACAAATATTTATTTTTTGTTTTTAAATTTATCATATACGATGGTATATATACAACATTTAATGGACTGCAAATTAAAATAAAAAAAAAACGTTTTTCCTACAATTAAACAAATAATGGCAAAATAAACATCAACATCAACTCAACAACAAAAACAACAATATCATACATATATAATCTGATTAAAAAACGCAAACCTATTAAAAAAATAGAAATATATTGTAAAAATCGTTTCCCATGTCCGAATCCATTTTACTGTATTTTAACAATTTTCTTTAAAAAAATATATGAAGAAGAACAAAAAATTTTATGTATATATATATTTAAGAATAATATCTATATAAATTTCTATTCCATATGTATTTATACAGCAAAAAAAAAAATTAATTATTATGTAGATATAGAGTATATATAAATATATGTTTATTTATACGATAGGTTAAGGTATACTTATTATTATATGGGTATATATTTTATTAAAATAACATACCTACTAATGAAATCTTTTAATTCAAAATAATAATTGTATATATTTATATATATATAGTGAATTTATATTGAAGAAGTATATTTTATATGTATATATAATTCGTTGTTTATTTCATGTTCAATTATTATAATATTAAATTACACACAATCAGAAGAGCAAAAGAAAATAGTAATATAAATTGTTGTGTAGTATACACCTTCTTTCTTAACATATATTTTGTTGCTGTTATTTTATTTATTCGCGTAATAAAAATTCATATTTTTTCCGTATATATTGCATGTGCGTATTTTTTATTTTTTTTTTAAATATTCATTTTATATAATATCATATATACACTTCCATAAAGTCTTGAAGAAAAATTGTATAAAAAAACATAATTACTATTTCATAATGTAGACATAAAGACTTCATCATATATCGCATATTCATACATATACATATAATATAGCGAGTTTCAGTTTTGTATGAGAAAACGTATGAAACCGTGAAATAAAAATTATTGATAGGTAATGATCATGATCATGTCGGGATAATAATTGTAATCACATTTTTCTGTTTTAGTTGTTGTTATTTTCTGAATATAAACACGCATTTAGTATACCTATATACTTTATTTGTATATAAAACTATTACTCTACATGTGCATTAAATATATCTATATGGCGGTATTTATGCGAAAATCGAATAAATTATTATTTATATCGTATATATATAATAAATTATTTTTTTAATTTTATGGAATTAAAATAAAATTGTGTTGTTATTATTTTAATTTTATTTATCAATCTATAAACTATAATAAACTTATCATATATCTAGTATACATATATACCTGTATATGTTATGTAGGTAGGTTTCTATTTTTAAAAATCTCAACTGTTTTTTTACTATAAATTTACCATGAATATTATAATAATAACAATATTAATAATATATATATATATATATACTCTATTTAAATATACGGATTCGTATATTCCGATGTGTATTGCATGTTTTATTAATATAAGGTTTATGTGTATATATGCATTTGTATAAATTATATTATGTTTTATATATTTGCAATGCACGATGATATTTATATTTGTTCACGTTTCAATATCGATTAAAATATCGAAAATAACAAACAAAAAAATGGAAATACAATGCGTGTGTGTAATTTTTTATATTTAATATATGCATATATTTTGATTTTTTTTTTCATTCTATTATATATATATTTTAATGTTAAAATTTTTTACGAATACTTTAAAGAATTTATTAATTTAAAATGTAGTTTAAATATAAAAATTGATTTTATATACATTCTTTAATGTAATATATTAATTTCATATATTAATATATATTTGCGTATACC
Source organism: Dilophus febrilis (assembly GCA_958336335.1). Taxonomy (NCBI): domain Eukaryota; kingdom Metazoa; phylum Arthropoda; class Insecta; order Diptera; family Bibionidae; genus Dilophus; species Dilophus febrilis. The sequence goes on along the minus strand of OY284469.1, from coordinate 14,904,039 downwards.
ACAATCAATAACAGATATAATATTTTATTATTGTTTTAAAATTATACTGATATGAAAAGTGATTCAATAAAAATTCGTATACCGTTGGTATTTGTATTCATCAAATCATGAATTTTCAGTGTAAATAATTCATTGAATCCAGAATTAATTTTTTATTTCCCATAATAAATAAATAAAAATAAATTTTTCGCTATACAACCAACAATCTGGTTTTAGCGTCCAACAACAGCCTTCTGTTATTAGTTACTTAATTTGTGGCTTTTACGGTGTCGGTAATTAGCCGTACGACCAACCGCAAGCGGAATATACAACTCTGTGTTAAAATTCAGATTCGAAAAATAACCGAAAAACACAAAACATTTTTTATGCATTCAGTAGGATTCGAACCCACGACCCCAAAATTTCGTTAGAATTTTAGGTTGGCATTTTTAACATTTACACCACAGAGTTGTATTATTTCCCATACTATGTATAAATAATAGTTTTTTTATAATGGATTTTAATTGATGAATTGTTGTTAAAATTGCGGTTTAATTATTCTGTTTGACAAACAAATATTCTATTATATATAATGATACTTTACATTTGCAATTAACAAAGGCATATCTGAATGATGCCGCATTTATTTATAAATGGAATAATAATTTTATATTCACAGCTAATTGGGTTTTTTATTTATAGCTTACATCACATTATACGTTAGAAGGACAACTTTATAATTGTCAAGATTTTTCAAACATAACAAAATCAGCTGGTCTATAATGTTTCTTATTTGCTATTTTAATATTTTTAATTTCATATCATTTATAAACATATATTTTTTACTTGCTTTTTAATCGAGGTACCAAAAATAAGTTTACTTCCATTTTATATTGTTACACACATACATTTTTATATAAATTCCTCACGCGGTTTTTCATAAAAGGATATACCATAAATTGTCACGTAAACTTTATACATATACTTTATCCGCATAGAGTATTTTTGTTTTTAAAAATAGAAGAATATGTATAATTTATATACGACGAAGAATTGGTGTATAGAAAAAATTATATAGAGATATATCCTGTGTATACCATAATATGTACATAACACTGATGATACCTATATGTATAATATTTCTATAGATATAAATTCAGTTATTTACTCTGTGGTAATACTTTTTCATATACATGGTTTTTTTCCTCTATATACTTTTATATTTATCGCGTATATGCACCACTATTGTGCATACATTCTATCGGTATACATGTAACAATTTCAAATAATGAACTTTGTCATATGTTTTCAACACAATGGAGATGGTATATATATATAGCTCACAGTAAACTGTATATCGAATTCGTATCCTACCCCAACTTCTTAGATATATATTTGCGTATATATAGTAAGGATTTACTTTGTTGTGTACAAATTTGTGTTTTTATTTATATATGTATATTGCACAACATGAACTAGTTTTTTTTTATTTCTTATTTTGAACCAAATAAATCAATTACAATTTTTTTCAATTTTTTACTTCCGAATATTTAAGAAGTATATATTCTATATTATATTAGTTTAAAATATCTTCAGCGCACCACACGAACTGCCATGGATGACTACAGAACCAAAAGATCCATTGAACGCAAATTATTCCGAAACAAGAAAATGCGTCATGAGCAGGATATTTTGCGGGATATAGACACGCTGTCTAGCATGAATGACAGTAAAAATTTGTACAGGAGAATAAGATCTGTAACTAGCGGATTTATACAACAACCCCTTCTTTGTAAGGATACCAGCGGTGAAATTTTGGCGGATGAAGAAAGAGCCATCGCGAGATGGGCTGAGTATTTTAAAGATCTACTTACAGCAAGCAACCCTATTGGTAGAAATGCAGAAAACGAACTTCCGTAACAAACAGCACAACCACTAATTTCGGAACCAACATATGAGGAAACCAGAGAAGCCATTCTGAAGCTCAAGAATGGAAAGGCGGCTGGATCTGACGGCGTACCTGGTGAACTCTTAAAATGTGGTGGGAATGTATTGTGGAATAGTATACACGAGCTAATTGTGCATGTTTGGAACTATGAGGTTATACCACAGGAGTGGAAGCTTGCTGTAATTGTGCCAATACACAAGAAGGGAGACAGGATGGAGTGTTCCAACTATCGGGGAATATCTTTGCTGAATGCAACACATAAGGTACTCGCTTATATGTTGCATAAGCGCCTATTACCATATGCGGAGGAAGTCATTGGTGAATACCAATGTGGATTCCGTAATGATCGCTCAACAACTGATCAACTGTTCGTCATACGACAGATAATGGAAAAGTGTAGGGAGTTCAACGTAGTAACACACCATCTATTTGTTGATTTTAAGGCCGCATACGACAGTGTTATTAGGGAAAAATTATGGCGCACGATGGAGGAATTTGGATTCCCACAAAAATTGATAGCCATGTCAAAACTAACACTGACGCAAGTTACATCTCAGGTACAAATAAGGGGGATCAAATCGAATGCATTTGAAACCATTGACGGAGTACGGCAAGGGGACCCTTTGGCTACATTGTTTTTCAATGTTATATTGGAAAAATGTATAAGGAGGACGACCATTAACACCAGCAGCACTATTTTTACGTCATCTGTTCAATTACTCGGCTATGCCGATGACATTGACGTGGTCGGTAGAAGTATGGGTGCCGTTAAAGAAGCGTTCTTACTGTTGGAACGTAAAGCTTCGGAAATGGGATTAAGGGTAAACGAGGAGAAAACCAAGTATATGATCGCACCAACGAACAGTAGGTTTATGGCACAACATCAAAGCGTATCAATTGGTCAGAACAAATATGAAACGGCGGACAGGTTCAGCTACCTTGAAAGCAGCATAAACAGCGAAAACGATATAGCGGAGGAAGTTCAATCCCGGATTGCTTCGGGAAACAAGGCCTTTTATGGTTTGCGAAAGATGTTCTTCTCGAAGACATTGAGTAAAACATTAAAACTCAAGCTATATCAAACACTGATTCGACCAATTGTGACCTACGGTTCTGAAACGTGGTGCATGACACAGGCCACCGAACGGCGACTTGGAGGGTTCGAAAAGAAAATACTACGCCTCATCTTTGGACCGACAAAGGAAAGGGGATGGTGGCGTAGGCGGTTCGATTTCGAGCTATATAAATTATATACGGAACCCGACATCGTTCGGTTCATTAAGATCGGTCGCCTGAGGTGGTTTGGTCATGTGGTACGAATGGATGGCGATCGTATACCGTCAAAAATGCTGGACAGTAAGCCGGGCGGATCTAGGAGTGTAGGAAGACCGCGGGGTAGGTGGAAAGACGAAGTAGAAGTGGACCTTCGGGCCCTCGGCGTTTCCGGCTGGCGGACGTTGGCGGTAAATAGGTCCGGTTGGAGAAGGCTGTTAATGGACACCAAAACCAATTGTAGGTTGTAGGCGCGCAGAAGTAAGAAGTAAGTATATTCTATATATGTATTATTTTGATTAAATCTGTAAAATATATAAGTGCTATTGATGAGGAAATTATATTTCATATATACATGCCCTATTTGGGTATATACGGAGGGGCGATTTAAATTTAAGCCAAAAAGGAACTGCTATATATTTATATGATTTCAATAAACAATATACTTGCGTTTATATATACATTTTTGATCATTTATCATTCATTTTTATTGAAAATTTCAAATATCCAGTATTTTCATATATAATATGTATTACTTTTTTGTCATATATGGTTTCCTTTTATTGTTATTTTCTTTTTTGCGTTCATCAGTTGGTAAACAAAAAATATATGTTCTACATTTAAGTGTATATATAGTACATACACATACTATGTATACAAAAGTTATATTTATACATATTCATGTATATTATAATATTAATATATACACAAATATTCATATATATATATATTCGTCGAGTAAATGTATATATCGTATAATATATTTAGTATATTTAATGGCTATATGGATACATACCTCAAAGTATAAAATGGTTTGTGGTGTAATAAATGTCAGGTGAAAAAAGTAATACAATTTTATTTATGTTGAAATTGTCACCCTACTTATTTGTATTTGCGTGTATACCTATATAGAAAAAAATATATATATATAATATATAAACACTCATCAACCAGAATATATGCGTATATATACGAATATACCATAAAAGGCATATGCATGCATATCTTTTACCTTTATACCTTTATACCTTTATTGAGATATGTAATGTTATAGTATAAAAATCGAATTTTTTTTTATATACATATATTCATACCCATTATAATAAATCGTATATATGAACAAAATTATATTGGAATAACACAACATACAATATATAAATCGTTTATACATGATATTATATATATCTAGGATATATAAATACGATGATGGAATGAAATCATACATATAGACATGTGTGTATATAAATATTTATATTCATATACATAATATAATATATAGGAATATAGTGAAGTGACTGGGAAATGGAAGAAAAAAGCTAAAATATATATTTATCGTATAAATATGAAAAGCAAGAAAAAAAATGAAATAATGTATAAAAAGAATTGGGTTATTTCTTTACCTATATATATATATATATATATATATATATATATATATATATTTCTTATTTTATATTATGCAAACGCTCTATATATACATATATGCAAAAATAAACATTCTTTTACGTGGAGATGAGAATATATATATAAATAGAATATACACATTAATTTATGTTGTTTTATAAGTATATGTTCATATTATGTATTTTGAAAGAAAATATTGGCAACAGGCATATATATGTATATGGTTTAGTAAATTTATGTATCTCTACGGCAGTTCTCGTTAACATTTTATACATCTAATATGTTGAAGGCATATAAACATTCAAAAAGAAAAAGGAAAATAATATTTATGTGTGTATTTATTTTTTGTACTGAATTTATTTTCATTTTTACTATTTATATACATACGTTCATACATTTTTTTTATTGTTTTTCGCATATGTCATTTATATACAGGGTGAGTTTTTTAATGTGAGACAATAGAATATCTCGGAAACTACGCGTTTTTAAGAAAAATGTTTCAGACAAAAGTTGTTCAGTGGCTAGGGGGACATAAGATGGTTGTGTGTTTTGACCTTGAGTCAAGGTCATATAGGAGATATGACGCAAAACATACTTTTTTTAAATGGCAACCCCTATATATGGACACGGATTCTTATTCTACATCAAAAAATAAGACCATTTTGTATCCGAACATTTTTTTATTAAACCCCAAATTTGGTCGTAAACTTGATTTGAACTTATGTGGTTTTCGTTTGACTTTTATTAAATCTGATCTGAGATTTCAGATTTTTGCCTTTCAATCGAACATGAAAAAGAGCAATCAAAAAAAATGTCAACAACAAAAGAAATCAAAACAAAAATAAATACTAAACTGACAACTAGATAAAAATTGTAGGGGTAAATCTTTCATAAAATTGATATAGATCAAAAAAAAAGATAGATTTTTTTACCCAATCGAAAATGAAAATTGATCTACAATAGATCAAAAAAAGGTTGATATTTTGTGCCAATAGAAAACCACATTAGTAAAAATAAAAATTAATTTAATGATTTTAATTAAATATAAATTTATAATTTGTCATGGTGTGTTAATATTTAAAGGAACATGTTATGCATTATTAAATTAACCATTATTGGAATAAATGTTAAAAAGTGGTGACCATTAACTTCCAAACATTTCATTGTTCTTATAATGAAACCATCGATTGAGTGTAATACCGTTTCCGGATCTACTGAAATGCAAGCATTTCTAATGGGCTTCTTCATATTTTCTGGTTTCTCTTCTCTGAGCTTTCTTGGTAAATCTTTGTTCTGAAGTATCACCATAAAAAAAATCTAAAGCTGTGTCTAACATGATCTCTTCCCATATAGGTTCAAATAATGATATAATTTTAATTTCGGCCTGTTAATAATAACTTTCGGTTAGTTAATAATAACTTTGACCATTTAACCCAATAACGGTTAATTTAATAATGCATAACATGTTCCTTTAAATGTTAAATATTTAAATGTTGACACATCAGGACATATTATAAATTTATATTTAATTAAAATGATTAAATAAATTTTTTTTTGACTAAATTCAAATCAAGTTTACGACCAAATTTGGGGTTTAATCAAAAATTGTTCGGATACAAAATGGTCTTATTTTTTGATGTATAATAGGAATCCGTGTCCATGTATAGGGGTTGCCATTTAAAAAAAGTATGTTTTACGTCATATCTCCTATGTGACCTTGTGTCAAGGTCAAAACACACAACCATCTTATGTCCCCCTAGCCACTGAACAACTTTTGTCTGAAACATTTTTCTTAAAAACGCGTAGTTTCCGAGATATTCTATTGTCTCATGTTAAAAAACTCACCCTGTATAATATGATAATATACATATAGCAAACATCACAATATACATATCTCCGTATATACAATATATAGATATATAATATGGCAAATGGCTATTTTCACTTTCATTTTATCTAATATCGTACTTTTTTTTATTGTATATAAAAGTGACTTTTTTTCCTTTACATTTAATTTTATAATACATTTAAAAAATGTTTTTTATTTATTTATTCATACGCAAAAAAGAAAAAAATCACCATAATTTTATTTCGTCGTTTTACATATTATATACCAATGTGATATATCTCTATTATATCCTGTCTATATATATTTATATTACCTATATGTGTATTATTAAGATAAAGATATATAGATATATATTATAAAGTATATGTGTATAAAGAAAAATGGAAAAGTTATGAAATTTCGGGGAAGGTTTTGCGTATATATTATATAAGTTTTACATATATAGATAAAGTATTTTAATAAAACATATACCGCATATATTTTCCCATATATAAGACATCATGGTATATCTTTTGGTTATACAAATATGGCACATATTTCTATATATGATATATAGGATGAATAAACCCGTATATATTCATAAATATATGGTAAATAAATATGAAGTTTATATGGAAATTGTATTGAAAAGAACTTCATTTATTTAATCTTATAATATTTTTTACATACACTTACTTACATGCTGAAATATATATCTATCTATATATATATTATATATATATTAAAGCTTCCCCAATATATTGTATATTCTATTTAAATAGATATATATTAAAATTGAAAATATATGAATAAAAAAAGTAAAGGAAAATATATATGTAATAAATATATGACATATGAGATACTCTACAAAAAAAATATAGATTTCATATATTACATATTAGATTTTCAAATATATTTATTAATATTTTTCTTTTTTTTTTTGAATAAACATTTGGTTTGTAAAAGGAATTTGATAAAAGATCGCCAAATGGGATAAAACCGGAAAAAATATTTGAGGTTTTTTTTTAAAATGGGTTTTTATTTAATATGAAATTATACTCGAAATCATACACTTTAAGTATTAAAATTAAAATTTATTCAATTCAAATAATTTTCATGAATCATTAAATCCTGAAAAAAAATTAATGCATGACAAAATAATCTTAAAAAACGTTTCTATCACCATATATTTTATTGCATTTTACCAGGAAATTATGAATGTTTTTAAAAAGCTGCATTATATTAAAAAAAATACGACGGATTCGTCCCTGACAATAAATTTTAAAAACAACACATTCCATTTCTTTGTTCATAAACAAAACCAAATCAAATTTATTTATATAATATAGACGATGGTACGGTATTTCTCAATTATTCACTTTATACGCACATCAAATTACAAACGGGACCTACAAAATTTTATAATTTTATTTTATTTTTATTGTTGAATGGAAACATTTCTAAATTGTGTGTTGATGATTTGGAATTATTTTTGTGTTTAATATAAGTGTTTTTTGTTGTAATTACTTTAATTTCGTCGTCGTTGTTGAAAATTTAGTGAATGTATTTTTTAATTTTAAAATAAATGTAAAATCAATTTCTTGTTCTTAAATTTTTTGTTTCTAATAATTATTTATTTTTTTATTGTTTTTTGTTTCCGTTGCTCCAGATGCTTATTAAACTAAATGATTGAGCAATTTTTAAATGTATAGAACTGCATCAAATAGTTTAAAAATATGAAGAAGCCTATTGGATTGAATGGATTTTACCGGCTTACAGAATATATTTTAAACTTACAAATATATATAAGATTATAGATTATTATAATATACTGCGATTGGTAATAACTGTTGCATTTTTTTATGTGTTGAATTGCATTTTTAAATCAAATACAAATTCATATGTGTTTTTTTTATTGCTTGTTGTTTTTTCTCATATAAACTTTATGACGTATAAAGAATAAAAAAAATATATTTACATATATATATCTACCATATTCATATATAAATATATATAATATTAAAGATAAAATACGAAGAAAATTTTGTGGAAAATATTCAGGTAAAATTTTAAAGTTTACTCATATCTTAAATATATTTATATATGTATCCATACAAATATGTAAGATTGTATAGTATATACACATATATAGCAGTTATAATACAAAACATTTATAAACTTTATTTATTAATATATATACATTATTCAATCGATATGCATATGTATTAAATATATAGACGAAAAGATAAATTCAACTTGTAAAAGATAAACTTCATCATAAGTATGATTATTGTGTATTTGAATTTGTATATATAAGGGATTTACAAAATTCAATATACATATATTTCATAAGTTATGTATGGGTTCAATGTATTTATTATATTATATTTATATATATACGGGTTTGGTATTTTCGATTGTATCTAAAAAGTGCTGTAATTTTCTATTTCCATGTACTCACGTTTTATATATGTTTACATTGTGTATTGATTTTTTCATAAATATAAACCTATACACAAGAGGAAGATCATAATTATATTCGAATTATTATACCCATATATATACATCGACTTTATGAAGAAAATTATACAAGAAGATACAATATTCAAAGAAAAATAAAATATTAAAAGTTTTATTTCTTTAAAGTTAATAGAACTTTTGAAAAACACTTGTGCGGTGGTTACATTTTTAACAAACAAAATAAAAATAGTTTTTCAATCGTATATAGTATATATCAAGTATCAATTCTTTAAAATACTTATCAATTTGTTTCGATTAAAAGTTGGTATGTAAAATTAATTGTAATTGATGATATTTATTTTCTTTACTACACAATTATCTTAATATAATATATGTATAGAGTGTTTTTTATATGAAACGCCTTGTATGATCACAATTTCGTATACTATAGATAAATAACACGCACACATAAATGTTTAAATGAAATAAATAGAACACAATTTACATTATATATATATATATATATATATATATATATATATATATATATATATATATATACATGGATTTGAGTAATTGAAATATTCATAAATTGTGGTAGTCTCACATTTAAATTTAACTTTAAAATAAAGTTCTATATATTTGTATATATAATATATAAGCTTTTATCTTTAAAATATTTATCAAGTCATATATATATTTCGTAATGTTAAGTTTAGTCAACATACATGTTTTAGGTAAATAAAGTTTTTATTATAGCATAAATAAAAACATTATCGGATCGGATCGTGGTCGGTGGCCAGACCACTGAATGTAAAAGGTTATCATTTTCAAATATCATGAGTTAATTTTCGAACAAACCATTTTAAAAAAAAATTACATCATTGCCTAATCATTACTTATTTTTTAAGCTGAAATTATACTCAATTCATCAAAAATCCCATATTTCTGGATTTCATTAATCATTAAGTGATACAAAAAAAATGCATTTTATCGTAAAAAAAAATTTTTATAATCACCATATATAATAATGAATTATGATTGGAATTTATGAATATTTTTTAAAGCGTTTATAAAAAAAATTTACTCCGTTGTTCGTCTCTGAAAAGAAAAACCAAAACACATTCCATTGCTTTACACATTTTTAATTTTGTTATTTATTAAAAATGATCATAAAGAGCAAGCAAACAAACCAAATTTATTTATATTCATATACCTTTTACGGTATTTCTCGGTCATTCACTTTACATGCACATCAAATTGCAAACGGGACAAATTTTTATTGTTGAATGCAAACATTTCTGATTAATTTATTGTGTTGATGATTTGGAATTATTTTTAAGTGTTATTTGTTTAAATTACTGTAATTTCGTCGTCGTTGTTGAAATTTTAGTAAATGTTTTTTTTTATAATTTTAAATTTAATATAAAATAATTTCTTGTGTTTCAATGTTTTGTTTCTAATAATTATTTTTCTTCATTGTGTTATTTTTTCGGATGCGCCAGATGATCAATAAAACTAAATGATTGAATACTTTTTTTAAGTATATATTACGGAATCGAATTACTGAAAAACATAAAGAAGCATATTGGATTGAATGGATTTTACCTGAGTTATTCAAGTGAGTTTTTTGTTTCGGATATTTTTTTTAATATTTCATTGAAAATCAATAATACATATCAAACTTTGTATGGCAAATAAAATGCAAATGGTATTATCTAAAATTCCAACACACAATATATTATATAATTAGAATTTATTAAATAATTTGTGATACAAAAAATTCTTTCAGTAATGCAATAAGATTTTCTTAAGTCTAATTTATTCAAATTTTTTTTTGTATTTTCTTACATCCTTTTATTTTAAATAAAATACATTAAAATCTTTGTTTAAATAAATTAAATATTTAAATTTAACAAACATCAAAAAATACTGAAAATTTTACGAATAATTTTCATATTAATTATATAATATATAAAATAATTATTTTGTTAATTTAATTAAATTTGGTTCTTTTTATTTATGAATTGTATGTACATACTACATACATATACGTTTTATTTATAATTAAAATGTGTTGACCAAAAATACCAAGAATATATATTCAAATATATATAATACAATATATAATTTTCCGATTATTTTATGATGATTCGGTATGTGATGATGATGATTATTATGATGAAAATACATGAATATATATAATATATGTAATGCGGTCGTTGGTATATATTTGTGTTTTGTATTTTTGAAAGTATTCCCAAAATAGATTATAAATTTGTTTGTCTTTTCCTTTTAAAACTATTTTCATCCATTTTCTCACATTTAGTACATATTATTACATGAATATTTATAAATTTATTCATTTCATTTAAACCACCCGTATTATAACAATATTATTATGCTGAAACATTTCTCCATCCATATATACACATAAAGTACTTTTCAAATCCATTTGTATATTATTGTTGTACATATATATTTTGCATATACAAAGCGAAACAAAATGTTTTGTTTGTAATATAGATTTGTTTATTTTTTAAATGTGCACATATACATTATTTCATTCATTCCTATATATCTATATATATATATCTTTTATATTTTTAGATATACCTATCGTTATAAATTTTAAAAACATGTATATAAAAAAAACCTATAAGATATATATATGCATATAATAATGATTGTATAATATTTTGTATATACAGTGATGTTCGGTAAAATAGGTGTAAACCAATTTTAATGTATTTTGATTAATTTCAAATACCAATATCTATTTGTGAATCATGCCGTCCATACGACAATTTAGTACTTTGTTTACCTTTATTTATCACATGAAAAGAAAGAGATAAAAAATGTTGTCATTCGTATTTCTGGGAAATTAGCTAGGAATATGCTGTTCGGTAAAATAGGTGCGATATATTTTGTTCTACCAAAAACACAAGAAAAAGTATTAATGTCCTCAATATTGAATAAAATCTAAGTATTTCGCGTACATACCATTTACGATTTAATATTTTGTCGCATGTCCATTATTTTAAATTACTACCTCACATCGATTTAGCATGAACTGCACCAATTTTTGGCACCTTTCTTTCTATAGAAGTCGCTTCCAAACTTTTACAATTTCTTTCCCCCGTTCTATTTTGTTTTTTGAGCCGTTTTGTTGCAACTGATGTTTATACGTGCTTCCCCAAGTTTTTAATCGGATTCAAGTCGGGTGATTGTGTTGGCCATTCTATTTTGTTCACATTATTTTGTAGAAAGCAAACCGATGCTTTGTTAGCCGTATGTTTTGGGTCGTTATCTTGCTGATATGACCATATAATAGGCATGTTTTCTTTTGCGTATGGCAACATTTCGATTGAAAGTATCCTTATATATTCCTGTTGATCCATTGGATATTTTTGAACTAAATATATAGGATCAACTCCATACCATGATGATACCAAAACATATCATTAAACTACCACCTCCATGCTTAATGGTTTTTTTTGTGTTTTGCGGTAAAAATTCTGTATTTGGTCTTCGTCTAACATGTAATTTGCCATCTGATCCATGCAAATTTACATTGGTTTCATCAGAATAAAGAATATGTCGTCACTTTTTAATATCATTATCACCTGACCAATCACGATGTGCATGTGCGAATTCTAAACGGTGTTTAATGTGTTTCGCTGTATGCATTGGTGCTTGTCTAGCTAGTCGCCCCTATAAATTTGATGCTATTAACCTTTTTCATACCGTGCTTGATGAAATGCTTAGATCAAGTTCTCTTACAAGTTCCCTGGATGATAAAAAGCGCTCTTTTTTGTGGCAACAACCACTCTACGATCGTCATTGCTTTTAGTTTTACGTTTCTTACCCCTTCTTTCTGTGGTACATTTGAATTTTAATGCGTTGGTAATCATATTTTGGGAGCATTTCATAATTTCAGAAATATTTTTATATGTTAGCCCGGATGCTCTTAGATCCTTTATACGTTGCCATTCAAATACCGTACAATGTGTACTTCTACCCATTGTGACTTAGAAATATGTATTTATTTAATCCGGAATGTTTCAAAAATTAAATTTAAAACACTACTTTACCTAAAATTTATTTAAAAATTCACAAACTCACCACCAATAAATGTAATTTATTCGCAAAAAATAAATAAACCACAATTAACATAGTCCGCACCTATTTTACCGAACAGCATGTTCATAGCTAATTTCCCAGAAATACGAAGGACAACATTTTTTATCTCTTCCTTTTCATGTGATAAATAAAGGTAAACAAAGTACTAAATTGTCGTATGGATGGCATGATTCACAAATAGATATTGGTATTTGAAATTAATCAAAATACATTAAAATTGGTTTACACCTATTTTACCGAACATCACTGTATATTATATAATATATAATAGGGACAAACTTTATAGATAGATAAAATTTTCTATATATATGTATCGCTTTTTTTTGTTTTTTTTTTTTCATTCTTCTTCTATTTTTCTCAACAACACAATCTATTGTTTGCATATATTTATGTAGATATTATATATGACACAGATTAAATGTTGGAAAATTTTAAATGAACAAAATGAATGTTATGATGTTCTGATTCTGTATATATCACTTTAATATATATGTATGATAATATCACATTCATACATATTATCATACATATATATTAAAGTGATAATAGTCCAAACAAAAATGTTTCCATTTTATTTGTAATTCTGAAGAAAATCTTTTAAGTGTTGAGAAATGATTAAAGTTGTTGTATAAATATACATATATGATGTATATATATATAGAGTGTATAGAAATTGTTTGTGTTCTACTTTTATATATATTTATAATGCCGCATATATATACCACTCATATATTAGATATATATGAGTATATAAACTTCTGTAATATACATATACATATATCTATTATATATATATATATATATATATATATATTATTTTGCTATGTATATATGCGATTATAACGATGGAAAAGGATATATACTTATATAGGTATATAGTCATCAAGTGTTATCTAAATCCAAAACTAAATATGCACAATATTAACATATATATATATTAAAAACAAAATATGCGTACATATATGATATATGATTATATATGAAATGATTTTGTACATTATATAGTCTTTTGAAAATTTTCTCCATAATATATGAAATAGATTTATATATTTTTATGAATATATATCTAAAGATTTGTATAGGTGTATTAGAGCGTATATACATACATATATTTTAGTAATGTATATTAATATAAAGGAAAAAGCGTTGATAGCGGTTGTACTATGTATATATTATTATGATTATATATATATATAAATATTAACGTTTATAAATATACATATAACATACATTTAGACAAATGTAGATATATATACACTAAATTACAAAATAACCTCATTAAAACATTTCTATAACTTTTTCCTTTTTTTTTGTATTTTCATTTTCATTTCGTTTGTTTGTTTATTTCATTTTATAAAACACAAGTTTTCCCCCATGTGAAATTAGGGCACAAAATACTTGTGATATACAATCTTTATATATATATGAATATACGCAATATGAAAATATAAGTAAAATATGCGTGTAAGAAACACGTGTGATCTTGTGAGTTGTGGTTTTGATACGAAATTTCGTATATAATGTATAGTTAAACATTTTGATACATACATTTATATGTATTTATATAGATATGTATATGTATAATATAATAATATAATATAGCGAACAAAGTTAGTTGAAAGTGCTTATATAATATTTTTTTTCTTTTTTTGCTTTGCTTTTTCATATATACTATAAATATATATGTTCATATTTTCAGTGAAAATGGGATTGATATGGTAAAAAGAGGGTTATATCATTTTAGTACTTTGTATATATTTATATATATATATATATATATATAGTTATTTTTATATATATGTATAAAATTATTTGTATGTAAACAGAAAATTGTAAATATTATGTAATATATTACATAAGTTTTGTATATATGTGCTTAAGCCTATATACTTTTAGTTGTTTGGCACAAATTAGTATTTGTATATATATGTATATATACACTAAACTTTTCTTCTAAATACATATAGGCTTACATATTTATATATAACAAATTATTTTCTTACGGATATATATACTTAGGTACCATATATGTGAAATTGTTTTATTTTTCCTTCTGCGATGTATTTATATATTATTGTTATTATTATTTTTATATTATTTGTTACAATTTTCTTCTGTATAATTATAATAATATTTATTTACTTTAGACTGTATGAAAATATCTATAGAACAGTTTGTTTTGGCAAGAATAATTTATCAAATGCGTAAATTATTTGTAGAAAATAAATCTGCGGCTTATTCAATATTCCTCAATTTGATAATATCGTTTTCAAATACAGCAAGCACAATATAAATAGGTCTTGTGCTTATCGCAATAATATATTGATTTAAATTTATCCACCAACTTTTACAATATACAAATTGTTTATTTTGTAAAATTTAATTATAAGAAAATATAACCCAAAAATATTTCTATGAAAATTTTCCAAAATAAAATAAAAATACTTCATCATCCTTCATTCGACAACAAAAAAAAGGGTCAGGTGTGGTATAATTATAAACTTAATCCTAAATTATACTAAATTACAGATATATATATCTAGATCTACACATATTGAAATAATTATTTATATTGCACACATGAGACGACTAAAATTTATAATTTTTATTTGAGATATATATATTTAGAGAAAATATCTATCATATATATAGATAATGATATATAATATACAGAATATACGCTATAATTCTAATTTTTTATTCTAATATAATATATCATATCATCTTTATATAAGTTAAATAAATAAATATTTAATCATAATGCGATAAAAATTATCTATATATTATTTGATTTATTATGTTTAATGTAACCAACCATATACGACAATTATTACAAAAGGCACATCTGATTCGATTTCCCGTTAAAACAAAAAACAAAAATTGAATAATAATTTGAGTAAAACTGAAATCATTTGATATAGAAAAGGTTTTCTATCTCTTTGAGTTTATCTAAAAGTTGTCAGGAATATAACATATTGTCATTCGGACTCTATAAGAGTTTGTAAAAGAGAAGTAGTATTTAATTAAACATAATTCTATTTTAAAATTTAACAGTATCATTTCATCAAATTTCTGTATATTTATTTGGAATAGTTATGAGATAAATTTATGCACAAAATTTAAAATAAAAACAATATAATCGATAAATGATTCAAATATGAAAAATTGAAAATATGCATAATTAATAAATAACAAATATAAAAAAATCCACATATCGTTAATTTGATTATTATATCATTTCATATTTTATTTAAGAACTGTATATTTTAATATTTAAAACGTTGCAATAGGGATAAACCTACGCGCACATTTATTACATACATGAATGACTACATTTAATTAATTATATATACTTGGCTATATATTTCTGAGTCCGTATATCCAGATTTTAATTATGTATGTACGTAATCTGATTATTATTTAAATATTTTATGATGAATTCATAATACATATATATATATGTGGAAGGCCATCATTTATACCTATACAATATATATGTATATGCATAGGCAATCAAGAGACGTAACGTATATATACATCTCATATTTACAATCAAATTGAATGAATTATATATTAAAATTGATGTAAATATAATGTTTAGATTAGATCTATGGCAGAATTACGTATATATTCCATAATCATATCTCCTCTATATCTGGATGGTATATATATAAATATATACATTATTTTGTATAATATCTCAAAGGGAACTGCTAATGCGTATATTATTTATATATATCTATATTAATGTTTATTATATATGGGATATATATTTTATGTTCAAAGTAAATGAAATCAATAACCTATATATATATCTTATATACTTATTTTATATACATATAAGTTATCTATGTATTTGTATATTAATATACATCCTTATCAAAATCAATTAATCAATTTATAATTAATATTCTCAATAATTCGATAGTATATAATATATATTTACTTGTATATTATTAAATAAAGCGAACAGCTTTAAACCGACTGTGCACATTGTGAATATATTTATCTTATTTAATTTAATATTTACTGTATATTGTATATTATTTATATATATATATATTCCATCATCCATCCATCCACATGTACATATATATATATATTGCGTATATAATATATTCAATTCCCCCTTTTATATTCAACATAATGTAAATATATCAGATGTAAATATATTTATATATAGTTAGTTGGTTATATATTTATATTTATTATAAATCCCTTATTTATTTGTAAATAATAAAATATATATGTTTTAGCGTATGCATAAGTAACTTTACATATATTTATATTTGAATATATAATATTTTGCAAAATTTTCTCTATATATGTATGTTATATATATAACAATTTTGAAATTATGTATATGATGGTATTCCATATGTATTTATATATACAATTTATATGTTATATGTTAACGACATCTTATTTATATAATGAATATGCATATATAATAGACTATATAAATACCTATATATATTTGTATATAATATATAAAAAATGCTCCTTTAAGTTGGTCTTACTTTTGTTGTTGTTTGATGTTTCTTTTTTATTGTGATCCTGAATATATTTAATATACCTTTTCTTTTTAAAATTTATTGATGTAGATACCCATCATATACCACGATGCATTTATAATCATAATGTTTTCTATATATATTCATATATGTTTACACATAATATATACCTATACCTATGTGTATATAAACATACGACGTAAGATGGTTTGTTAAAAATTTAAATATGTATACATTATATATATGTATAATTGTATATATATATATATATATATATATATCTGTATACCTACGTTCGCCATATATATCCATGTTTTCTTAACGCAATGACAGTTGACATTTGATAAAGGTTTTAAAGTTAAGATTATATATATCCTTATATGTGAATATATAATATACATATTTGTATATTATATAGTTACCTTGATATTTGTATGACAGCGACATATACTTTTATTTTTTTGTATTCTGTATTGTTATATTTTCTCCATATACTTTATATCCTTTCTGATGTGATGTATTTAATATATATATAATATATATATATTATGCAAACCCGCTATATATTGAACATGACCTTTGGTTATTTATGCATGGATTATCTTGAAAGTATTCTTTTTTGGAATCATGCATAATAAATCATCAATCATATATACCTATTACAGAACAAAATATTTTTTTCAATGATACAAAATAATATCAACTTTAAGTTCAAGTATAGTTTATTTTTCAATAATTTTAACAATGATATTAAAGACATTTTTCAGATTATTATAAAATTTGTTCTTTTTTAAAAAAAATTATTCAAGTTTTTATCATTTTTTATATTGTAGATATTTATTTAACAAACAAATCGATTTAATCTCAAAATAATACAAAAAACATTAACGTTATATAAAATGAGGATAGAACATAAATTTACTCTCATTTTCGGAACCCTATATATTAGGAGTATATATGCTAGGAGTTACTAATGTATATTTATGCAGTTTTACATCAATCAAATTACTAAAAAGATTTTGAGTTTTATGTAGAGTTAGACCTTTATGTAGAGTTAGAGTGTTTTGAGATGCGGTCTTAAACAGAAAAATATATTCAAATTAATGACAAGTCTAAAAAAATAGGTACTAAGTCTATAACCATAAATTTATAACACCTGATTGTTTGTTTTTATTTTTATCTTATATAGAGCATTTATTTAGAGAAAAATATTATTGATTATATATAAATTTGTTTAAACTCAACGATGTTTGCGTGTGTGTATCTTATATCATCCACTAAAGTTTTAACGCTCTGACTATATAATCCACAGTTAATGTATATGGAATTAGCTATAAGCATATATAATACCTATATATAACAACATTATATGAATATGTATATTAAAATTGTTATAATATTATTTTTATCCATATATCAAAATCAAATGCCATAATGTTTTTCGTTTAAAACTTGATGCATTATATACTAAATGCATTATATACTAAAGTATATACATATATGTATATATATATTATATTTTATATTTTTTCAAAGTCAAATAAGAAGTCAATATTTTTCACTTATTGTTAGTTAAACTTTGTTTATATATATTTTAAATTTATAAAATACACAGAAATTTTATATATTATATTACTAAATATTATATAATGAAAAAAAAAAAATGTTCAAAAAAATTAAAATCGAAAAAAAAACTTTTAATATAAAAACTTTATATTTGTGACTTTTTTTTCCTCTTATTTTTATTCGTATTTTCTCAATTCAATTTAATGGAAAATCACATATATACAAAATATCATCGTATATCCCATATACATAAAATTTTACACACACACACACACACGTTTTGTAGTCGAAAAAGTTTAGTTCATTTTTTTTTTTTTTTTGATTTTTTATTATTATATTATATTATTTTCTATTTTGAACTTTTTTTCTACATTTTTTTCAATTTTGTTATATGAAAAGATATATTTTTTTCTGAAAAGAAATGTAGAGAATGAAGAAAAAGAGTTTATATACGCGCTAATGTTAATATACATTAAATTTATATGTAACAATATGAATTTTTCTTTTATATTTATGTACTTTTTATAGATAAATATGCTTATATGAAATTTTTTTGGTGTTTTTTTATATGCAATATATAAATAAAATATTTTCTTATATATGAGAATTTTTTTTTTTTCATATATTTAAGTTCATCGCATGGTATTTTTTTTGTGTATATAGTTGCGAATAAACAGTTTTTAGTATATTTATAGAAAATTTCACACTATATATATACGAAATACGATGCATATATATGGATGAATTAATGAATGGATGGATGGTTGAATATACATGCATATATGGTACAACAGGAAGGAAGGATACCTTACAAAACTTATATATAAATATAGTGCATATACATTGTATATAGTACATGGAATCATATAATTTTTCCGTATGAAAATTCTTTTTTATATGGTATATACACATTCAAATATATAAAACAATAATGCACGTATATAAATCAACGTTCATTCAAAAACAGTAGAATTTTTTCGTCTATTTGTACATGTATAAGTCGACAACATATATATAATAAGTAATTTTATTTTCTTTATCATGATGTTTATGATTCTGTATATATACCGAATAATATGGTGGTTTACATTTGATATTTCTTTTCATTTGTTTATAGTTGCTTCTGTATATATATACTATTACCACATCACATCCCGAACAAATATAATAAATATGTATATATTTGTATATAATATATAAAATGTATATGCACAAAAAAAGCGATTATATGTATTAAAAAAAACAACAAAGTTTGACAACGTGTTATATTTATTCAGTATTGAGGTTAAAGTTTTTCCAAAGGTTTTTTTCTTTATATAGATGCGAAAAATTTGTATATGAATAATGTGTGTATTATTGTAGATGCTATATGCTTGTGTATATGAAAATGTCATAAAGTTATGACGAAAATTGTATACATTTTAGGATGATTTATTTCTTCTTTTATATATGAATTGTGTGTGTTTTTTTTTTTGGTGTTGTATACGTTTCATTATTATTTTGTATTCATAAATTGTAAATACATAATACGATAAGATATTAATAAAAAGTACAAATTGATGATGATTTTTTTTAGCGTGAAATTTTTTAAAGCTTACATTTTTTTCATCATACAATCATATTAAATTTACTTCCTTTTTCATTCGATATTTTAGGAGTGCATTTAAATTTACAATATAAATCTATATAAATATTATATTCAACGTAATTATTTATTAATTTAGAACTATGTGTAAGGAATTATATGTAAAAATTATGAATCTCTGACATTATATCTGATTCCGAATAACAATAAATATTAAATAAAAATAATTCAACATTTCTTAATATATATTATAAATCAATTTATCCTTTGAAATATCACAATTAAAGTAAATCTTTTTTACTATGAAAATATATACAAAATCCTCTCTGCCTGTATTTATTTATATTTGTGCTGCTGTTACGGCTACTGCTGAAGGTATATATGTATATGATGTATACAAATATGCAATTTTGTATATTTATAAATATACAGGGTGTCCCAGTACAGGGTGCCAACCCGAAACAGGCAGGTTCTACACCTCATTTCCAATCAAAAAATGTATGGCGACCCCATGTCTATCTGCCTTGGTTTTCGAGCTAGCCCGAAAAAACGATTTCGTTGAAGTTTAAGGTAGTACGTAGATGTTATTTACAATATCTCAGCAACCACTTATCGGAATCCAATAATTATAACCTTGTTGGAAAGGTATTTTAACTATCTTTAACTCTTTCGTATAACAGAAACATCGGCGACAACCCGTTTTCATGCTATAGCTGGTCAAACACAAGAAATTTCAACGGCCTCAAATATTTTTGTTATTTTTTTATAATATCTTTAACTCTTTCGTAAGAAATTTCAACGGCCTCAAATATTTTTGTTATTTTTTTATAACAAAAATATTTGAGGCCGTTGAAATTTCTTGTGTTTGACCAGCTATAGCATGAAAACGGGTTGTCGCCGATGTTTGTGTTATACGAAAGAGTTAAAGATAGTTAAAATACCTTTCCAACAACGTTATAATTATTGGATTCCGATAACTGGTTGCTGAGATATGGTAAATAACATCTACGTACTACCTTGAACTTCAACGAAATCGTTTTTTCGGGCTAGCTCGAAAACCAAGGCAGATAGACATGGGGTCGCCATACATTTTTTGATTGGAAATGAGGTGTAGAACCTGCCGGTTTCGGGTTGGCACCCTGTACTGGGACACCCTGTGTAATGGTTTAATCGGTAACATGTAGACAAATGAATGTATCGTTTTTATGTGTTCAAAATGCATGTGATACGTTGTTTTTATTATGTCGTTTTTATATATCCTTATATATGTGATAAGGGCTGAAAAAATTTACAAAAACAGTATGTTTATAAATTAATTTTCTAATCTTCTATAGGCTAATATAACCTATTTTATAACAAGCCATGTATATATACCAAATATAAGGACATTTCATTTGAATTCCATTTAATTTGAACGAATTTCGTAAATGTATTAAATCCTTTTAGCTTAAAGATACATTAAAGATTTTTTAGAAAATAATTATAAACGTTTTAGATTCAAATATAAGAATAATAATTAATATTATATTCTAAATATGCAGAATTATAAATAAACCACTCTTTTTTATAGGAATAAAATACAATATTGTATTCACATAAAATATATATACATATATGTATAATTGTGTATGATGTATATAACAAATAGTGTGCTAACGATTAACATTATTACAAAAATTAAACTTCTAATCTAACTCACTCGTTATACATATATATTATATATACTCTTATATGAGTCCGTTTACATGAATATATAACCAACATTATATAAATTTATCCTTTTTTATGTATTTTATGGGATTACATCAAAGGTTTGCAATTAGCAAAACTAAAATCCATATATAAATATATTATATTATTATATATGTCTATATGCGTTTTATATAAAGGAAGTTCGTATATATATATTTATATAAATATATGTTTAGAATGGTGTTTTCTACAATATGTATATGCATTGAATATATCTATATTGGATAATATACATTATAAGTATATTTTATATTTTATGTGTTAACTTTATGCAATAAATTTACAGGATGTGAAAGTATTAAATGTATATTATAAAATGCTTATATTTTAAGTACATTTATTTATATTCATTTATTATTAAAAGTTTAATAAATATATTTTATCGTATATCATGAGATATGAGGAAAATAAATTATAAAAAATAAAGCACAGGACACCATCATTGAATCACCCTTTAAAAAAACACACTTCATAAAATAGTACGTATACATATAAAAAAAACTAAATTTTATAAAACTTTGTGATGATCAATAAAGAGATTAACTTGAACACACAGAGATTTAACTTTTTCTTTTTCCATTTATATATATCTATATAGATTATAGAATAGAATTTGACTCAATTGATAATATGTTCAATATGTGATATGTACAGATATATTTATATTTTATGTACTTGTTTGCAGTTCAGTATGTAATATATAAATATATATAGGTACAGGTAGTTATGATATTATATGTGTATGAATTTCTCGGTATATAAGTTCATTACTGCGATGTAGTAAATTCAGTTATTCGTTTATTTTTTTTATTTCAAGTTTACCATCATCAGCAGGTATATCAAATAGAATTTCAAGTGAATGACTTCTTTTTTTTTTTTTTTAGTAAATAATTTCCAATAATTCTTTTTTCCATTTTATATCTGTAGGGGTTTTTTTATGACAGAAGTTTTACTACAAAATATATCTATATTTCGTATATTACATATATAATGTTCATATATATCTATCTGTATAACATGTGCAATTAAATTAATAATAAAAAAAATAACGATTTTATATTTTAATTTTTAATTTAATTTTAATTATCCGATAGAATATATATTTCAATGATAAACATTTTTATCAAAAGAAACTATAAAGGTATTCGTATTATAAAATGAAAACCTCTAATGATGGAAAAATTAAAGTGGTATTTATTTTTTAATTTATTTTATTGTAATATGTTTTGTGGTAATTTTCCAATCAATTTGGTAAAGCAGATATATATATGTATAGTCGTATATTGAGTTAAAAATATGATATTTTTTAATCTATACATAGATATGTTTAAAATTAATCAAATTGTAAAATAAATTTATAAAGTATGATATTTTCAATTTTAAATTATGTCATAAACAATTTTAATATAATTATTAGAAAATGTATATATAATTATTTATTTATGACGGTAAAATATAATAAATTAATATACATATATATATAAAGTATAGATTTTGTAATTTACACATTGATTATTTATACATAATATATAAATATTATACAACATTAAATAATTGTTTTTGAAGGTATATGATTATATATCAAGCATATCCTTCCTTATGCATATATACATGTATAATGTTTTTTTATGTTTATTTTTACATCTATATATCATATATACACACGTATGACTTTGACTTTGAGGACTTTGATAAGAAGTTATTATATTTTGAAATATTTTACAAAAAAGAAAAAATATTCTTAATATTAAAAATATTTTTACTTATGAAAAATATAAAATGTATTATGTGTAATAGAATAATAAAATTTATGTTATATGCGTGCAATAAGAGAATTTCCTGGATTGTATATATGATGGGGATATACCACTCTTTTTTTTTCATTTATAATTTTGCTTTTAGCTTAACGGCTGCGGTGTGCAATTAAGCTAAAATAATGTGCACAGTGCATTAGATTATTTATATTTACTTATATTGTATTTATATATTATTATATTGTACGTATACACGACGAGAAATTGTGAACAGTATTTTATGTGTGTGAATTATATTCCATATATATAATATACACAATAGAAATCGCCGAGTATACAATGTTGAATATGCGGAGGGTATTTGTCGTATTAATGTGTTGTGTGGTAAATGTAAAGAATATTTTATTGGTAATATGTTTATACTATTTATTGTATTTACGTATATACACACGTATGTTTTTGCTATATATGTATATGTACCTATACCTCAATATACATTTAGAATTACATATCCATTATATATGTATATATAGAAATTCTATACAATTCTTGAGGATTAATAAATATATGTATATATTATATATAGATGCTAATGGCATTGTATCACAATATGTAATAAATATTAGTAACTGCATTTACAAGTTCATTTGTATAAATAAATTCATATATTTAGATATATATACGAACTTCGTATGTATATATATGAAATGGTTTTAGGGTTACTTACAATGTGAAAATTAAATACTATTAATAGTTTTTGATTATATATACTTCCTGTTTTATATTATTTGAGAAATTCCTATATATACATGTTTGATATAAATATAGGTATAATTTTCATTTGTGAATATTTACGAAATACAAAAAGGATATTGAACCTTTTTTTTAATACAAAACATTTCATTTTCTCTATATTAAGGGTATTGAAATAAAATGACCATATAATTTTACTTTTGACTAACAATTTTTGATTGTATGTTTGTTTTCATTATATTTAAATTGTTTCATTTTGTATATTGCTTTCTATTAATAACATTTTTGTTGACTGATTATTATTATGATACATAAACCACTTAAAGGAACCGATATATACAAATACAAATATATAACATATGTATAAAGAGGCAAGTCCAACATTACAATATATATTTTTGATTATATTATTATGTAAATAAAGTGAAAGTGAACTCATAAAATGACACAGTAGGAAGTCATCTGTGCCTAATAATATATGCGATGATCGTAAAAAAACTTTTTTTTTTCATCTTGTGGTATATTTTTATTATTATTATTGTTGTATATAATAATTTTTGTATATACATATATATAAAATATCTCATACGTATTTTATGCATTATATGTATTTTATATAGATATATATTCTTTTTTTTTGTGTTTTCATTGAATGTTCAATATAATTTTAACATGAATATACATTTATTATATATAATATATATAGTTTATTATTTCCATTAAAAATAAAACACATATTATACATATTCCATATAAGTACAACTAAATGTATAATCTGTATTAGTGTATTATGTATAATAGAGGTATTATATCGTTTGTTGTATTATTTTTATATATTTAATCTGAATAGAAAAAGTTAAAAATATTTAGGTCAATGGGACTCTGAATTATTGTTTTTTGTTGTTGTACGCATTGAATTCTATATGTGCATTTTATAATACATAAATATATACATTTATAATATATGTTTTTTTTGTGGTTGATATATATATTTGAAAACATGTATATAAAATAGGAATTTCTCACAATGTGAAATAAAATAAAATTGTATCTATAAAGATGTTCTTGTACATGTATTAAATGTATAAAGATGTTTATTAATAATAAAGAATTTCATTTTATATATTATATTCATTTCATATGTATTATACATATATGCTAATATTTGAATAGAATGAAATGGGAAAAAAGCAAAAGCTTTGAAAAATCAATTGAATTATCATGTAATGAAGGATAAACATATTTGTGAAATGTCACCATAAAAATGCATTATTTGTTTTACAAACGGTTATTTTCGAAATAATTTACAAAATGTTTAAAATTTTACTGGAAAATTTACTGTTATCAGGTAATTTCGTTTATTAAATAAAGTTTTTTATATTATTTTTTGTTAGCTCACATAATCATTGATTATAATAATTTTCTAAATCAATAAATATAATGTATTTTATGAAAATATTTTTGAATAACTAAGAAATTTATAAAACAAATATTGAGTTTTCGTATTCATATGATAAACTTTTTAATATTATGCAATACTATATAAATTTATAATTAAACTGAATGAAACATCGGAATGTTTTGAAATTTTTTAATCAATTCTCCACAACATCATTTTTCAATATAGCATAGAAACAAGATTTCAAAATAGTATACAAAAATACTAGTAATAATATTGATTATATTCTTTAAATACAAGCAACGAATAAAAAAATAAAAAAATACACGTTTCAAATTGAATTTTATTTAAATTTGTTTATGTTATTATTATCGTTATCAATAAAATAAAAATTCCTATATCAAAACATCTGTGTTTTCATATATATAAAAATATATATTTTAATAAAACATTTTCAACATTTTATCATAATTGAAAAATGCATGATGATGGAAATTTCAAAAATAAAATATGAAGCAAAATCGATAAATTGCATGTAATAACTATTTCATTAATATTCATTATTATAACATATACAAATATTTCATATATATAACATCTGTAAACATTTTACAAAATACCTATAGTATAAATAAAATGAAATAAATATATCTCATTCATGAAATGTTAACTTTAGAATTTGATAAAAAATAATACTATATATATACAATTTGATTTGATAAAATAAAAATATTAATTGTGAACAAAATGGAAATACAACATATACATAAAGAAAAAAACGTTTTGAAGAGTTCCATTTTGTATGTTTGTTTTTTTTTTAATATTTTATCTTACCATGAGTTATTTTTTTAAATAAATTTTTTTTTCAAATTATTTTATTTCTCAAAACTATTAACTTCTATCCAGATCCGTTGACTGCGGTCTGCTGGCCGCTAGAAGTTTTCCTATTTTCAAATATGGTTTCATATATTGATCTTAGAATTATATTATCTGATTTAAAAATGGAATGTTTATCGGTAAGTTGGTATATATAGCCATATCAGTGATAAAAAAAATCCGCCATATATTTATGTATGGATTGAATTTTCCATACCTATCTATATACATATCAAATTATTATGTAATCATCGTTTGTTACATATTATACCAATAAAATTTTATTTTGTACTTTTACCAAAAGTTAATAGCACAGAATAAAAAAAAGGAAAGGAAAATGAATGAAAATTTACTATAATTTCACATCACTGATTTTTAACTAAACATTATTAAATTATTATTTTTATTATTATTTTGTTGATGTTATACGGTGATAATATTTGTTAGACATTTATAGATGTGAATGTTATATTTAAGAATAAAATATCTTTTACATATGTATCAATGTTATAGGGTTACACTATACAGTAATTGTAGAAATCTCATATATATATATATATATATATATATACATTTAAATCACAACCGTTCTTTATACAATTTATTTCATAATCCTTAAGGTAGTTAAATTTTATAATTTAGAATTGATATTGATTATGTTCTTTACATCCACACACAAAAATTTATGCCGAAATAAACAATCCTATATTTACGTATGTTAGAAAAACAAATCGTAACATTTGAAAGGCGGTTAATGCATATAACATAATTTTTTTAATTGTATAAAATAGTAATCGAAATTTATTCAGTAAATTAATTACATTCAGCTATGCCGATCAATATGGAAACCCTATTTAATTATTGGATGTGTACAAAAACTATTATTCATGTGTAAAAAGAAATCTGTAGAAAATGTTTACAAAGTTTTCATATATGTGCAATATACATATATGTATATCGGTTTGATTTTATATACTTATCTAGAGATAATATTGAAACATCAATTTGTAATGCAACGTATAGACAAATATTTATATAATCAATTCAACATTTTTATATTTCTATATATATGATGATATAATAACATTCATTTTTATTTGTTTTTATATTGTTGCTATATTATTAAAAATACTTTAGTTTTTAACTTGAATTGGAAAATAATAGAAAAGCTTTATTTTATTTATTATTATTATTATTTTTTTGTATAATCCCAATGGATTAATATATGGTTATATTACAAGAAAAAATGTAGATGAATGTAGAAAATACGACGACGACAATAACGACAATGAAGAAAATACTCATTTATTCAATACATTATTTCATATTAATTTGTTGTTTCGCTATAGGTACGTACATATATAGAATTCGTTTTGTATAGCTAAAACAATTTTATAAAAATAAATATAATATATAAGGAATGCATATATAGACAATCATACAAAAATAATGAAAAGTTTTTTGGTTGTTTTTATTTTATTTTGTTTTAATTATTTTTTTCTGAATGTTACAGATTTTTTCAATAAAAAGTTACATCATCATTGTGAATTTGTGATATACACATTTTCAATATACCTATACCATATATTTGTATATTGTTAGATATTACATCTATATAGATATTACATCTATAGACGAAGAGAATGACGACGGAACAAAAAAAAATAAGGATTTTTTTTTAAATTTGAAAAAGTATATTATAAACAATAGAATTTTTAAAATAATGATTACTGTTGTCGTCGTATATTTATGTTTAAATCTTGAAAGCTTTTAATTTTTCCCGGTTTTATTTTTTTTTTCCATAAAGTTATATAGTTGTTCTTTTATTTCCTTTATTATTTTGTATATTTGTATATAGTATTCATCAATTGTTTATCTAAGTCTATGCTTGCGTTTCTGACATACGGTGCTATTGTGACGTTTGTAATCATTTCGTTTGTTTATTTAAATTTATTTTTATTCATTTACACATGGAAATCTGCATCACCAAATTGTTAAAGATTTTCATAAACTCAACCGAGATCTGAATACGAACTTGAATGTTTTGAAATGGTTATTTTGCTATGCCAATTTTATGTCCATTCCAAGATAATTTTAATATAAAAATAAATATATTTACATATTTTTCCCTGTTTGTTATTTTATTTTTATCACATATTCTTTAATACTTTAAACTTTAAAGCATTGTTATTCTCTAGTCTAATGCATTAAATTTGATTGTATTATAACTGTTAGTATATAATTCGGTATTATAAATAAGACCTTAGGGAGTTTGTGATTTACTTAAATTTTATTCATTATATATAATTTCCAATTATTTGTCAATTTTACGGAATTGATAAAAAATTTTGTAAACTTTTATTCGATGATAGAAGTTATCTATATAATAATCCATCCGGTAATATATCCATCCTAAAAAATATCTATTGAACGATTTATATATATATATATATAAATATCAAAGGAAAGAAGTGATGAAAGAAGAAGCGAGTTAAAGTAGTAACTGTCAAAGGATCCTATACTACTGATAAAACAATTTTTATATATAGTTTATTAACTATTACTATATTCATTTATAATTATTCTGTTACATTCTGGTTATGCTATTTTTACCGAGAAACAATTTCACAAGTATATCGTTTTGCATAACAATCCTTTGTGTTTATGTATATTTACTTTTACAGAAATTGTGATATGAACTTTATATTGCAATTAATATATATAAATATATACAATGAACGCCACATGAAACCAACAATAAAAGATACTTTGACAACAAAAATTTATAAAAAAAACCTATCTCCATACATGTAAAGCAGACATTTATGATAATACAAATAAATATATGAAAATGTAATATTTAATGAGTGAAACTGTACGGATAAAATAAAAATGACAACGATAATTGTTTAAATATTGTACATGAATGAAAAAAAATGATATCGTTTATAAATTTTCCAACTTTTCTATAGATATAATTTATATATACCTATGAAATGAAAATATGAAGAACCTTTTTTTTACAATGTTTAAATTAAATTAACTTTTATCTTTAACAAATATACAAAAAGCAAACGTTTTTTTTCGTATTGCGGATATAAATTATATATATTTGAGTGTTGTGCAGCAAAAAAAATAACAAATTTTTTTTTTGTCATTTTATGAAATAATTTTATAATACATAACCTTCATACTCTTTTATGAGTTTATTTTTGTTGAAAATTAAAAATACATAACAAACCATTTTTAATTCAAATATATATGCACATTCATAAAATATTTACTTTGAATAACGCGCGTGTTGTGTGATCATTTTATATTATTTATATATATATATATATATTTATATTTTATATTTATATGAATGTGTAATTGATAACTATATAAAGGCCTGAAGTTTATTTAATGTTTTACTTTGATATTTATTTTTTATTTATGCAAAATGTATGTTCTTTTTATCCCTTTGTATATATATAATTTAAAAATTGTTTATATTATATAAAAACAATTCTTTTGGCTGTAAATGTGTTTTTATTTTCATTCATTTTCATATTATGGTTTTCATTTTCATATTCATTTTCATATTTTCATTCATTTTCATATTATGGTTCTATACCATGCGTTTATAAATGAAAAATAACTAATTTTATTTTGTTCGTATATTTATATGGATATGTCGAAAAGGGATTTTAATTTTGTTGTTGTTTTTTTAATACTATTTTAATATATTAATACCAATAACAATAAATTTTCTTTTGTAGTATTGTGATGTTTTTTTTTGTTCATTATTCTATGAATATTCGTTTATTAATAATTATGTAAAATATATTATTACATACTTGAATTAATCGTAACAAAAGGTAATTTACCCCAATGTTATTTATATAAATATAAAATTTTGAATAATAAACCAAAATTATATATCGCCTAGTATAGAAAAAAAAAGCATGCATTATTTATATGTAATTATTTCACATATAAATTTGCACAGATTTTTAACAACTGTTAACCATATATATTATATATGTATGTTGTGTGCATATAAATATGAAAAAAATAAAATAAAATATAATATAAAAAAAACATAATATAAAAATAAATATATAGATAATAAATATAATATAAATGTTTGATCCCTTCAGCTGATTTCATCATCGCATTCTTTTTAAATTTATTTTTTCTCCCTATTCAATAAATTTGTTCATATATAGATAGAGATTTCTATATATATTTATATATGTATTGAATGTACATAATTTATATATTATTGCAATTCTGCAAAATCGTTCAAATGTGTAAATTGTGTATATATATAAATTTGAAGTGATGAATGCATTTCTACTCTACTCTACAGTAATTTACAATTTTATTTATAGTGGATCTATGGAATGTATAGATACACATTTATAAATCTCGTATATGCATGCGTTATGTATATGTATATTTATACGATGTGCATTAGTAAATGTATTATTGTTTTGTTGCTAGCATTATATATATATAAATATTTTATCATAAGGGTGAAAACGAATATATAACATTAAAATCTACCCCTTGATTTTACAGTTACATTTATTTACATCATCACACTTTTGTACGGCGTATATATTGAATATGAAAAATAAATATATATAATTATCACTACATATATTTATATATCCTTACTTAACCATCATCATATAATCATTATTGTTGTATGAACAGCATCATTTTTGTCCTCATCCTCATCGACAATATCTTCATTATTGAAATTATAAACATATATATATATATATAGGCACAAGTAATGAAACAACACAAAACATCGAATGACGTCGTTATAAACGTAATATCCCTCGAACTCTACGCGTGGTACATTCATTTAAATACATAAAATTAAAATATTCTTCTTACCGTTTATGGTGTTCAAATATATTATTTTATATATAGCTACCTATATATATTTACATATAATAAAATGTATATAGAATTAAATGCATTCAAAAAACAAAATAAAAATACATAAGAAAACTTCATTACACAAAATTATATTGATTATTTTTTTGTTCGTTCGTATATATATATAAAGCACTTATGTACAGCTCAAGATTAAATATAAGTTGAAAATGTATTTATCCTTATATGTGCATACAAAAAGTAATAAATGAAGCGTAAATTTTCGTAGTAAAAAAATAAGAATAGAATAGAAAAAAGCAATCTGCATATATATAAACACCAATAAAAAAAATTTTATATAAATATAATCATTGCAGGTAAATGAACTGAAATTGAAATACTTGGGTTTATATATCCAAATGCACATATCTATACAAACAAAAAAATTGCATTAAATATATTGAAGATTATACTCATTTTACAATTTATATGTAATTGCGTAATTTTTTTGTAAATATATTAATAGAAAAAAATGTACAATTCATAATTTCTACATTATTCTCACCCTTCATACGATTCTGAAAATTCTATTATGTATTTATATTACAATTTTTTTTCGTTTGATCGCATATCCCTTTTCAGATGCTTTTTATATATTCCAACCGGTTAAATATATTCAAGTTCTTTTATTTATACATTTATTAAATCTATATATGACATTGTAAAAGGTATATTACTATAATTTTATTGAAATCATATATATATATACAAATTATGTACAATTAAAAAAAAGTATTATATATCTATAGTAGATTAAATATGCTTATTATTATTACATTAATATGTTCAAAAATATCAAATTTAGCGTAATGTCAGAATAGTCAGAATAGAATATAGTATTATACATATAATAATAGAAATCATACATGCATGTATAATAAAATAACATATAATCTATAAAAGTATATATTATATATTACGTATGCTTTGTGCAATAATTATATAATATAATATTTTTGGAAGGATATTATATATAATAAAAATGACACGTGCATATGGCGCATCATCCAACAAATATCCTTTTATAGATATGAAAAAACATACATGAAAACATCACCATCGTATATATTATATTTAAATATAATTATGCACATATTGTGATTCTAAAAATGTGCTATAAAACACATTTATTTATGTGTTATTGGATATTGTCGGATTTGTATGTCAAAATCACTATAGATTGTAAAGATACATGCGGTTTCTATGAAACTCTTAATAATTCCGTTTTGTTTTGATGATCATTTTCTTCCATTTTTTTCGCATGAAAATTCTGGCAATTCAGATTTTTCATGAAAATTTTAAATGAAAGCATAAATGATATTGTTATACAGTCACACATAAATATTTTCAAGGTTATTGAATACGATATACGATATGGGGTAGTATACATATATTCTGATTTAAATTTTTCTTGTTATGAGTTATGACCAATCATAAATTAAATTCGGGAATAAAATATAATAAGATTGAAAAAATCTTTACAAATATTTGTTATTAAATTTAATTTAATTGTATTATTAAAAGAAAAATAAAATCAAATGACACTCACATTACAGAGCAATATTTAAAATATGCTATCAATTACAACTACATATATAATTATAATTAAAACAATAAAATAAGAATGTATATATATTTTAATTATAATATATTGTACTGTAGCTTAAACTATACTAGAGCTATTTTTATATATAAAATTTTTATTTGATATTATATACTATGATTATATTTTACAAGTATTCCACTGTATGAATATATAGAAAATTATAAAAACAAATCAAATTCCGTATTTATATATATATAAGTGTGATATATAGAAAAATAACAATATCCGTAATCTTAGAACAAGAAAGAAAAATATAAATAAATATATTCATTATATATGTACATATACAATATGCGATATATAAGAAGAACAAAAAATAAATAAATAGAAAAGAAAAAGGACTTCACACAAATTTGATAGGAATTGTATACTTATATAGTATAAACATATATATGTATGTGCATGAAGAAAATGGTAGAATCTTCCTTTTTAATAATAACATTGTGAAAATTTATCTGTTAATTAAAATTATATTCATATATGCGTTGTGTATACAAAAACAAGATACATAGAATAACAACAACGCCATATATATATTTACAATTATACAGACGAATATATGGTACTTTACCAAACAAAATTAACATAAAAAAAAAGCTTTATACAAGTTTTTCCTAAATATATTTATTTTGTTTTTGCAGATATATAATAAATAAACACTATAAATATAAAGGTAAAGATATATATATATGAATTTATACACCTACGTACGTCGATGTTTCTATATAAATATTCCATTCTTGTGTACAAATGATTTTTGTTCAAATGAAAGCAAAAATTATTCATGTGTATTTGCTTTATATATTTTCTTTTATATATATATATATATATATATATATATATATATATATATATTTGTATAAGGTACTTTATAAAATATATATATACATACCATATGATGATGATAAAATATAAAAAATTTATCCAAAATGTGATACTTATTGTATAATATAATATATAATATATATGTTTGTAATCTAGGTATTTGTATATATACACGGTTTTCTAATTCGTATATATCATACATATATACTATACACAAGTATGTAAATAATATCATAATATATATATATATATATATATTATTTCTGCATATATCTATTAGTAGATATATATATACATACCTTTATATTTTAAGTTGAAAAATAAAAACATTTTATACATGATAGAAATTGTGTATATGTACTTTACATAGAAAAGTTCTGTTTTGTTTCAAAAATAATTTTATACTTTAGTATATAAGATGATTAGATTTTTACTTTTTTTTTTTGTTTATTGTATAAATACATTTTCTTTACTTTTGTTAAATTTTACATTGTATTTATTATTTGAATTTTTTTTTTTCTGTGTGTATTAAAATGTATCTTTTTTCTGTATATAAATTTGGATATAATATACAAGTATATACAATTATAATATTTTTACAAAAGCTTTTCCTAATGAGTTTCATATAATGTTATATTTTTGTATACCTATATAAAATAAGTATGTGCTTAACATTTTATATAAATATTTTTTCCTTTTGTACAATTTGTTAACGAAATATAGCATCCATATATATTTATTTACATGTCATGGGACAGTTTGTAAAATCGTTAACACCTAAAATGCTACAACCTTTATACATTTTTATATATATATGTATAGGTTGTATTGTATCAAATGTATTCAGAGATAAACATATTTTATACTATAGGATACCACGCTTTAAAATGTCTATTTAATGACGTTTTCTTTGATTTACTGATTGTTAGTTTTAATGTTATATCGTAGAAAAATTGATATGTTTTATGAATACTCTTTTGTATAAAAATTCTTGTAATTCTGATTCTTTATCAAATGAATGAAACGGCAATGAACCAGTAACGATATTTTTCGTTATATTTGGCAAGTTATGACCTCTCGTTGCGTTTACCTCGAATGACGATGAATGATAAACTTTTACCAAACAAGATAAAAATTTGCTGAAAAAAATTTGATTTAAAAAAAAATTTCTGAAAAATAAATTGATATGAATTATAAATGATAAGCGAGTGACCTTTTTCTTAATCTTAATTTATACATTCTTCGTTTTATTTCCTTATATGATTATCATGAGGGTTGTTCTTCTATTTGAGAAAAGAATATTATATATATAATTTAAATGTTTTATAATTATGTAAATATATATAGATATAGATATTGGTATATTAGATATTATTGGTATGTCTTCGGTAGGATTGAATCCCGTGGCCGAATCATTTGGCAAGATTATGTAGTTCGGTGTTTTATAAACTACACAATCAGAGTCCTATAAATTGCTAATAGTTCTGATTGTCAAATACTAATTATAGCAATTTACAATTAACCATGTAAATGCGTTATTATTGATAAACGATTGACTTTTATAATATGCATAAATTAATGGCTATACATTTGTCGTAAATATTTATGGTACAAGAATGTGTGTATACAAAATTCACCCTTTCCAAAAAACATTTAATCAATAAAATAATGATAACAAACCTAAAAAAAAAAGAATAAAATACTCGCATTTACAAACTTATAAATATAAATAGCTATGTAAAATGTATTCAGAATAACAAACGAAATGAAATAAAATAAAAAAAAAATAAAGGCAAATAGAAGACAAAAAGAAAATACTTTTGTCAATGAATATATAGGAAAAGAAAAATAATTTAAAGGGATTAATGAAATTATTGCGAAAATTTTAAATTTAAATTCAAAACAAGACAGTTTTTTTGTTTGTATTATGTATATTCTGTATTGTAAATATATAATCACACACAATTAGTATACAATTTTCTTTACTATTTTTTATTATTTTCCTTTTATTTACATAGCATTTATACATTTCTAAATGCTATATATATATATATAAATTGATCGTGTCGATGATGTTCTTGTCAGTTTGTCGTACATTTTGTATTAATATTATTATTTTTATGATTATTATATATTGTTGTATATACATATGTAGGTATATAGAAGAGGTATTTCTTTATATCTATTTAGAAATATAAATACAATATAATAGTCGGCCAAATATACATATACCTTGTTCATTTATAAAGATGTGGAATAATAATCCCAAAATACACAATTTATATATTTATTTTATATATACTATATATATTTATATATAGAGAAAAATAAATGAAAAAGAACAAATCTTTAATGTGTATTTATATATATTTATATACAAACGTACACTAATTTCGTACAAATGACATCCGAAAGGTCCATATTATAACTACATATATATATATATATATATATATATCTATTTATCGTTATACGTTTATTATATATTATATTGTTATATGTATATAGCCTCAGTAATTTCCTGAATTCACGTTCGAAATATTTTATCCATCTGAAGGATATATTAGATGTTGGAATATATTTATTTTTGGATAGATGTAAAAAGTATAATACTATGTATATAGTATATATATATTGCATATTTATATAAATGATTATATGTTTCTGGAATTGGAATACACGGTTCGAAAATTTTGGTTGCTTTACTTTTTTTTGTCAAACAATATTTTAAAAGATGAATATAATGATATGAATAGCAAACGATATTATATGGGTATAAAAAATTAGTTTTCTTGGTATATTTTTATAAAATATTGAGTTAAAAGCCTTCGAATTTAATTAATATAAATTCATGTTAATGTATGTATAAAAACAATTTCATCAAAATAAGAAATCTGTTAAAACTAAGTTATTACGGCGTTTACATTTTGGAATCATCTTTAAATTGATTTGAACAAATATCGCTTTAAATAGAAACTTAATATGGTAATTATATTAAGAAAAAGCAAAAAAAATATGTTAACTTTCCTTAACTATATAAATAAATTATAATTTCTTATCAATAATAATGTTATTGATATAAAATATTGAACTTTGCACACTAAAATGTCTTTCTATATAATGCTTATTGCCAATAAATTAATAATTTTTCATTCTATTCAATACTTGATATTTAAATCAACACTAAAAATTGATTACTAGATAAAATTATACACACCCTCATCAAGTATCCGCTTATTATTGATTGATACGATTCGTCTCTCTAACAAACCGGTGATATTTATTCACATTTTTATTTCTATATGTATATAAAACTATATACATTAACAATATATGAATATGTATTATATTCGCATATATATTTCTATATTGAAATTTTGTATAATATTATTTTATGTATACCCTATATATTCATTTAACCATTTATATATGTATATTAAATGTGATATACAAAACATTACAATTTACAACATTACAATATTACATAACAAACGCAACCATGTCAGTTTGCTTACGTTTTTTTTATAGATAGATATTTAATACAGTGTATTTGAAAAGATTTATTTTTTACTGTATCCTGACTGGAAAAATAATATTCGGAAATCAAATTGGGTTTTTGTATTGAACAATTTAAGGAAAAGAATTTGTAAGATATTATTAAAGTATTATATAAACAATTTTTCAATAAACAATAATAGACCTTGAATATAGAAATTTATTTTATAAATAATTGAACATTTGTGCTTAATTTTTAAAATTATCTGATAAGCTTACAATTTTTTTTTATTCACTGTATCTGTATAGGAAATGTCTATACCATATATATATTTATATATTCTATCGCAAGTATACACATATATATAAAGTATACATTGCCGTATAATATGGTAAATGATGGTGACTCCCCTCATCGGATCTTAACCCTCGCCAGTTTTTTGGGTTTTCCGGGATAATATTGATTTCCTCATTTTACTATATCTATACACATTTACAAAATATATTATATAAATTGTATAGATGAATAAATATGTATATATAGATATAGATGAATATATATGAAAACGTATTTAGATTACTGTGCACATATAGAGTTTACGCCGAGCAAAATATGTATATCTATATGTATTTATTAAAGGTATATATTATATATATATATACATATATTGAATTTATATATTATTTATGGATGGATAGATGAATGATAGATATATGTATATGAACTTTATATAATCATTTATGTTTTGGTATACATATACAATATATTTTGAAATTTAGTACTCATCATATATGTAGAGTAGAATATGTATTTGTAATATTATATAATAAATGTTAAAATTATTGTAAAGGATTGGTATGTTAATAATATAATAGTAAAATAAAAGGAATATATACATATATCAAGTACAAACCATTTGAAGGAAAATTGCTTGAATGTACTATGTACTTCAAGTACATATAATGTACTTGTATTATTAATATACGTATATGCGTCATTATGTCATTATGTAGACTGTAACTATACAATATTAATGCGTTTATTTATACATTTATATATTTATATATCGTTTTCTTATAATTTAATGTCAATTCTATTTAAATGCAGAGATACTTTTAAAAATTTTTACTTAAACTATTTAAATATATTTTATAATATTTAAAATATGAGACAATAAACAATTAACGTAAACCTTATATTAAATATATGTGCTGTGCGTGTATATATGTATTCTGTTGAAAATTGAATCGATTTGAAATCTAAATCTTTACAGCACCATAAAAAGTAAATACATAAACACATAAGTATACATTTCTGTGATTCCATTCGTATGAATTAAATTGCCGGCGGTCATATTTTTTAATAGAATGCCGCAAATTTTTGTTTTTGAATAAAATCACAATTAAAATATCTATCGGTTTCGACTTTCTGTCAGACGAAATCTCTCTGAATTAATTAAAATAATTTAAAAAAAAACATATTAAAAAATATATATATATATATATATACTTAAAGGAAAACCATATCACTAATTTTACATGTAAATATTAAAATTGAAATTCCGGTATATAAATGTATATTTTTTTTCTAAATTGTTAATGCGATGCATTTAATCACAATAAATGCATTTTTACATATATACGTTTTTATATGTGAATGGACATTTTCATTCGTGTAAAATAGTCTCTATATATATATATTTATAGAATTATAATTTAAATGTACATAAAGAAATTGCAAAAAATTTTACTTACGTTAAAACCATTTTTTTTCTTTCTTATTATGCGAAATATAACAGTGAGAAAAATAAAATATATATATCTAACGTGATGCAATGCATATCTACATATATATATATATGTATATATTATATACGTTACGGTATTACTTAAATTAAAATGAAATAATATTACTATAGGGCAGCGGCGCCGCGTAGCCAAAAATTATGGTTGTCAAAATTTTTGAAAAGAACAATAATTCGTTAAACTAAAATAATTTATGTGTTTTTAATTTTTTCAAAAAGTCAACTAAATTTCTTTTGGAATTTCAATTTAGAAATGCTCAACTGGATTCAATTCACAAATAAATTATTATTTTTAATTTGCACTAAATATCATTATAATGCAATATGAAATCTCCAAGTTGTTCAAAAACTAAATGCTCGTATTGCAAAAATACTTTGTTAATTTTAAATGAGAATTATTTTATTATATATTTTCTTCTTTTACACACACTACTAATTTCTCATAATTTACCTCATTTGTTTTTGTATTGTATCTACATAATGTAGTCTAATTACAGCATGTGCGATATATGAAAATGTTAGTTTACCATGTGTATGGAAGGTTGCTAAAAAAAAATATTGACAACATTCTTCTAAACACACCTTATAAATAAATCAAAAGCCCATATATTTTAAGCTTAACTACAATTTTATTTAGAACAAATTTAACCATTGAGTTGTTACAACAAAGCTTTCACAACTAAATTCAAATACATATGCATATAGTTGAATTTGTATATAATAGCATAATAGGATAATAGGTAAATAAGACAATATGAATGGAATGGAAGCTGTTAGTATTTTATTGTAACAACCTACTGATTAAGTGTGTTGGTGTTCTAAATGAAATTGTAGTTAATTTTAAAATATATGGCCTTTTTGATTTTTTACATGATGTGTTAAAAAGAATGTTGTCAACATTTATTTTTAACAAAACTATTTAAAATCAATTCTATATCGAATAGTACGAGAAGTTACAAAAACTTTTCGCAAATTTTCAGGACACATTTTTTTTTTAAATATTGAATTTTTATATGATTTTTTCGCAAAAATCAAGTTGTCATATGACAACTAGGACATTACCACGATACGCCACTACTATAGGGGATGTATTATACTCGTTTTACATATATTCATTCAGTTTTTTGTTGTTAAGATGCTATAATTGTGTGTGTATATGGCGTGAACAATTTTATTTTACAGTTTCTTTTCATTTTATTTTATTTAAAGGAATGACATTTGCTTGTAAAAATATTTTCATTTAATGTAAGATATATTTATATAATGAAGGTATATATGATAGTATACCATACGTACCTTGTATACATAACAAAAAATGAATCCGATCATCGTAATTTCAATATCATTATTCATCATCTCTTTATTCATTTACTAGATATACACATTAAAAATTGACGAAAATGTTTCAATTATACATAAAGTTGAATGATTTCTCATTTTTTTTTCACATTTATTTATCTCTCTGTATATCTTTATCGATATATGTATTGATGGATATATTTATATGTTTGCCCCATTTTCTTTTTATTAAATAAAAGAAAAATTCGGT
The DNA here is from genome assembly GCA_958336335.1 of Dilophus febrilis. Taxonomy (NCBI): domain Eukaryota; kingdom Metazoa; phylum Arthropoda; class Insecta; order Diptera; family Bibionidae; genus Dilophus; species Dilophus febrilis. The sequence continues at coordinate 14,862,591 of OY284469.1, read as the reverse complement.
TTATATATTGTATATAGAGTATAAAAGTATATAAAGCTGCATTTTAAGATTCAAAACATGTCTAACCAGAAATAGAAAATATATATGTACAAGTACATATATAAATAAATATATAGGTAAAAATATAGAATTATGTGGATTATTTATACATATAGAATATATATAAAGTTATATAATCACAGAAATTTGTCACCACTTAAATGTACGTTTACTTTAAAATTACTGTAGAGGAAATGAAAGGAAAACTGTATTTTTCCTGTCTATATATACATTAAATTTTTTGTATTATTTCTTTTTTTTTCTATTACTTTTTTTTATTATTATTACTTGCTAATAAGTTGTTCAAGATTTTTCAGGTTTGTTTAATAATATTAAAAAAGAAAAGAAATTCACTATAACTATATTGACATTGTTAGTGTAGTGATTTTGATTACATTTTTGTAATCATTCTTTTCTTTTTTTAATTCTTGCATTCGATATTTAAATATCAATCATTTACCAATTAAAATGCTAAAGCAATACAATAAATATTTATACTACAAATATGAATATTTTAAAATTCAATTACATATCATTATATTTTACATTGACATAATAGGAATAATTTAGGTAGAATATTTTTGGTTTTGGCCTAGCATTGATAAAATGAATAAAACCAATTCTAACATTGAATTTTCTTTAAAATTCAAATTCTAAATATTGAATATTGCTATATGGAACTACTCATTGTCCCATATACATTATATTAAGAAAATTACACGATTTACTGGGAATAATTTAATATAAAGCATTATTTTGTAATTATATTAATTTTCGATGAAACGCGCATATTTATCTAAGAAAAATACACTCATATATATAATCGTATATCGTTCAATTTTATGTCATTTTCTTTTATATATACAGCTTATACACATTTTATATACCTATATATCAAGTGAAAATACCCTAACTATAAAATATTTTAATAACGCTAATTAATTAAATTAATTTTATATACATGAATTTATTATATATATAAATGTGTAAAATATATACAATATAAATTTATGCGCATCATTTATGATTATTTCACGCTTTAACAGCTTTACAATATATATAATAAGTTCCATATATATATAGATCTATATATATATATATATATATATATATATATCAGTCACGTGGCGTGGTATTTTTTTAAATGGAAGCACTGTACTAAGAGTATTATTGTATATCAATATAACGCTGTCGGTATATTTCCGTCCTTCACGATGTATGCAGTAAAAAATTTTTTTAGTTGTATACATTAGTGGTTGACAGAAAAACGATCGCTTACATGTCATTGGACACATACAAAACGAAATATTAACAGCCAAAACATATTGCTGTGCATTTAGTGAGACTAATTGGGTGTGCTGTACTACGAACTCTTAAAACGTCAACTGAATGATTTGCGGCAGAAATTGAGGCATGATATTGTATTTTATAAACACCTGTTTTAGGTAAACCATTTACGAATCACCTGATTGAGGTAGGGTTTTGATTCGTTTTTTTAAAGGTATCCCCAGTAGGCCTAATCCTTAAAACAGCATAAGAAAACAAATTAAAATGCTGATGTGTTATTAATGAAAGTTATTATTTATTCATAATGCAACTAATTTTTATAAATTAAATTTATTCTTCTTTCTTTGATAGTAAATTGATCAATGGTCTTATTATAAAAATCAGTATTGCTTTTTAAGTATTTTAAAAATACTTTTTCTATTGAAAGAAGGGATAAGTTACTTAATCTGTCTTGACCACATCGATTTCTCAGATATGTTTTAATATTGAAAAAAAAATTGGATATTGAAAAAGAATTATAAAATAAAGTAATAAAACATCCAAACGAATTGTAATATATTTCAGTATTGCTGCCTATGAAAAATATTAAAATTATAAATGAATATAACAGTATTTCTCCTAAAAAACTAATGAATTTTATTACCAATATATTACACAAAAAATATACCATTTAATAATTTACGATATATTCATTTACCAGCAGGAGAAAGGCAAATAAACATCATCGTCATGGAAGTTAAAAACAAAACGTATGATAATGATTTATTTCATAAAATACAATCATCGAACACCAACCAAACAGAATGCAAAATGAAACTCATTCTTTTTTCAATAGTTAGGCATATAGAGATTTTATTTTTCACGCACCGTATCTATATATAAGAGCACACATTAATTTTTTATATGTATTTAGAATGAGTTTACTAGACGCATTATGTTTATAAAACACACGCATGATAACGAAACTATACACATAAATGAGGATTATCGTCTATTTTTCTATATGTATATTATATATGAGGCGAATATGAATATGGTGTTTGGAGTTTGGACAAAGTATGTATAATATATATATAATAATAACAATAGGAATGCTAACATGTATTCATTCTTCATATATATCTTACATAATTATTCGAAATATATGAGACCATACGAATGTGATTTTTTATAATTCTTAAAACGTTGGATTTAATTCTACATAATCAACAATTTGCTGATTATTTAAAGGGAATGAGTCATTACATTCATTCTATGGACGCTTCGTCCTTGATATATATATATATATATAAGAATATACTTAAATATGCCTATCTATATATATATATCTATTGTGTTGTATTTGTAAAATAACATAAGGATAATATAATATAAAAGAAAATAACGCGTCATAAAAATGTATCAATCCCCTTGAGAAATATCTTTATACAAAAAAATAAAATGAATAAAATAAAATATTTCTTAATTTGATTGATATACAAAAAAAACAACATATAGAATGGTAAAACAGTTCATAGAAACAGATATTTTACAGACTATTATATTTATGTATTTGATGTTTTTTTTCTTCTTTATACCAATACACATACTATTATATATTCTATCATCAATAAAATTTTCTATATAAATAAATTACACACAGAAATACACAATAAAATTTTATATTTTATACATATATAACCATTGCAGTTAAAATCATATATAATTATATTATATAAATATATATTTCTATATAGATATATAGATATAAAAAAATGAAAATGGGATATAAATTCATCAAAATAAATTATCAAACCATAAATTAACCCTACAAAAGATTTTTGCATCAAGTTTTTTTTTGTTATTTTACAAAAGATTTATCTATATATGTGTGTGTGTATATAAATCGTGTGTTACTGTGAATACGAATACGCGTTTTTTTTTTCTTAAATAAAATAAATATTTTTGTTTAAAGATATTTGGAACATGGATATGAATGTGCCACAACAAACATATGTATATATAGATAGATAAATAAAATGTTAGAAAATTACTATATACATACCTATACTGACAATGAGATGATGGTATATATGCGGTATATTTGGTATTGTGCGAGTATTCCTGTTGATGATTTATTTGTACGCTTTTCATGAGTGTTTTTTTGGTAAAAGGAAATTAATTTTATTTATTTTATGGATATATTTATATATATATATATATATATACATATATATATTATATACATTTGTACAATGTACATCAGCATATTATATAGATGGATATATGAATACTAAACGCAAGGAGCCTATACAGAACAGTGTATAGGAAAATATATAGAAATTTCTTTCATTTATTATGTATAATAATAATAATGATATATAAGAAATCATAATCTTTTAAAAGAAACGTACATAAATTTAAAATTCTATTGAATTTGAATGAATATTTATGTCAAGTTTTTTTAGCATATACTTATATAGTATATTTCTTCTTTCAAATATTATTATATATACGTATAAGTTTATTTTATTTTATTTTTTATGTATATGAATTCGTTTTATCCGTAAATAATGCGTAATACATCTTGTACAATTTAATGACATATATTTTCTATTCCTTTATTATATTTATACTCATCATCATCATTATTATTATCATCGCATATCGTAATATATATATATTATATTATACATTTATTATTTTTAGTACAATACATTATTTAGTTATTTTTATATGGAATATACGCAGGGATTTGTAAAAATGGGTATTTAAATGAAGGTTAGATGCCTTAAAATTTTTTATCGGAAATTTGCAGAGATTTTCCAGATACTCACGCTACAATGATTCAATTTCTAACATCAGTATTAATCGTGGAAAATGTGTCATTCTATTTTACTTGTAATCTTTATGTCATTAATTGTTCTTTTTATACGATTGATTGATAATATTCTATCAATATACTGGTTGATAGGCCCTGGTTCATACGTACACGAAAAAAAATAAATAAATTTATTTTGAATTCTTATTGCGTATATATTTTTATGGTAGGTTGATCCTGTTTTACGAAGATAATTTATAATGGATCCATAAAATTTTATGAATACATTTAAAAAAAATAAAATAACATTGAATTTAATAACAAAAGCCACCCTTATCAGAGCAAATACCGTATGCACATATTTTTACGTATTATTTACTTTCATCACATTGGCAAACGAAAAATATTTATTATATGTATAGCCTATATATAGATGATATGAATGAATATATGATTTGTGTTTGTGTACTATACATATGAAAATCCTTATATATATAGGTATATATAGTGCATATTAAAAAACGGCAAAAACATATATATAAAATATATAGTACATATACGATGTTACTTTAATATTTTGCTATACACAGATGATGTATATAGTTGATTGTTCCCTTTACTTACATAACAAAATGTATGTACATGAGGATGCTGATGTTATTAAAATGTTTTCCCAGTTCTATACTTATATTTAAAGTATAATATTAATATGATGTAAGTGCAGAAAACAACACCTTAAATATGATTTTTATAATAATAATAATAATATACGCAGATATGCAAAAATATACAATAACATCATTTCGTATGTAATATGAATCAAAAAGAAAATAAATAAATAAATTTCATAAAATAAGGAATCTTATATATTTGATATTCCTTATATAATAAAAAAATGTATATATATATAGAAAAGAATTTTCATAAAAATGTTTCGCTTTAAATTATTATTTGTTATATTTCATTGTTCCTTTCACTTCATCTGTATTATATATATATTTTTAATATTATGGTGCTGTATAGTAAATAAGTATTATTTCACATATTCTCTATCTATCTATATACATATATGTTTACGTATACAAATTTTTTTTACATCATTTCACATCTCAAAGTATATCCCCATTCATCCATTCATCCATATTTCTATATATATGTATGCTTTGTATATAAATATACATATATATATTGCTTTACTTTTATTGATATGTTCCAGACAGTGAATAAACATTTTGCTGTTATATCATACATTTATTTTACAACACACTGTTTTTTTTATTTCTGTATAATATCCGCAGATGAAATGAGAGAATGAAAATAAAAAAAAATGATATACAACAAAACCAACCCTTAAATTTTAATTCACCCAAAATGTTTTTAAAAATACCAATTTTATATTTTTATGTTCTGTATATCCTATTTAATAAATCTGATTTTGTATGTAGAATATATAAAAATGATTATAAAAATGTTCGGGAAAGGACATAGTTGGAGATTTAATTGATATTGAGTTTTGAAATTTAGCAAACTTTTTTTGGTTTAGTATACACTAATTCTCAAATATATACCTTTAAATGTGACATAATTTATCCCTAAGGACGATTAGAAAAATGTATGTTATTTAATAAATAGTTCGTTTTTATGTGGAATTTAACTTTTATGCAACGATATATAAAATTCGCTTATTTATTATTATTTAATATTAAGTTTAAAATTCAAAATTTGTTTGTGTAAAATGAAAAAAGATTATATTTTTTTTTAAATTCCATTTCCTGTTATAGAGATAATAAAATTATCTACATCGTTTTCTGTATATATAATTATATATCATATGGATAAAATGAAAAAAAAATACTCTTTATAAAAAATGTTATATTAAATGCTCTACCGTCGTATATGTAAAATTTCCCTATATGTGAAAATAATAATAACCTTTCTGAAAATTTGTTTTCCACACATAGTATATGTATATTAGAACAACAGAAGGTTTATTATTGTTGTTCTTTTAAGGTTATACAAGAATATTTACATATATAGTTTACATATATATAACATATATAGTGTATATATATATATGTACGTGTATGAATACATTTAACAGGAAGTAACGTTGTTGACTATAAACAAATCCACATATATGTTTATGGTAAAAATATTGCGTAATCTACATAATCATATCATATTTCTACCTATGTAGAGATAAAATTTTAAATATAATTCTGCATAAACGTTGTAAATTATTAAATATACGTTGTTATTTTGCTCTATGTTACGCGCCAACGAGCTTGAGTTAGTCATCAAAGTTGTAGTTTTAGCTCAGTCGAATACATATATAATATAGGTTTGTTTGAATTGGTTAATATATAATTGTATTAAAAAAAAACGGTGAACAAAACAACAAATTCACTGTTATATCCATCCAATTATTTTATACAAATATAAATCTGTCTGTATATATCTTTCTTTTTTTTGGAGATCGTACGATCAATATACAAATAATTAAGGAATCATATTCGTTTATAATAGTTTCGCTATTATCAATATGTAATTGATTTCTTAATTATATTAAGAATTAGATACTGTTTATTTATATAAACAAGTCATAGATACTGAATCCTCTCGAAATTTATTTTGTTTAAATTATAATCGAAATCAATTGCATATTGAATTATATTCTTTGTACGAATTTATAATATTCCATTTGCAACATGGTGTAATTTTGTATAATAATAGGGGAACACACGAACGACAAAATAAAAATTTACATTATGACTCATAAAATCTGACACAAACAGAAGTGTTTATATATAAATAAATATGGGAATATATATATATACTCTATATATAGAAGGTTTTATATGAAAATTGCATTACGTGCCCTATTTCAATATATTTATGTAATATATATAATACGCATTTGGCTGGTGGAATACATTATATTGTATATATAAGCTCATCGCAATATATCATATTTGAATTGTGTAGGTTGGTATAGATATAGAAAAAAGAGTGCGTGATTTGCATCAGATCATATTTTGTTTGTGTTTGTAACACTTATTATGGCATAATGCATACTTCTATATAAATGAATTTATCAGATTTGTAATATATAGAGTGCATGAATATACATTATTATATATTAAATTTGAAATGCAATTGAATGATTTTATTTTGTTGCATGCGGTTTTTTTTATCTATGTATACACATATTTCGAGATTACTTTTTTTGTGTTAATGTATTTCTTATTTGCTTATAATTTATATAAAACGTACAAATTCTACACCCACTTATATATACATAATATGATAATATCATGTTTAATCTATATAGATGCGTATATAAATTTTTATTGATATGTCAAAAAAAATATTCAATTAAAAATGAATTTTCATATTTCAATAAATAGAAAAGTTTTTGAATTTTGGTTAAAATGTTGATGTATGATATTAAATAGTATACAAATATATAAAAATTTGCATATGAAAAAGACGGTATCATCTCATTGATTTTAACCAGTGGTTGGGTTATATATTTTTATTAAATTATTGTGATCATAAATGTATTGGTAAAATTAAATTGAAAGAAAATGTTTACACAATGTTTATTATTTAATATTTTGTGAAGTCAATTATTCATAGTATATAAACGAAATCGCAATCATGTCGCGTCTGCGATATCCAATTATCAAACAAAGCCTAAATTATAATTTTTTATTGTGGACTTCGAATCTTATATAAATTAATCAATCTTAAGCATTTATGATAATATATATACTATACATACAATATTTAATTAAATGTAATAGTGATTTTTTCTTTTTATTTTCTATATATATATATTATATAAATGTCTGTAAAAAAATAACATTTCCATAAACGCCAGTAAATTATGATTAATGTCTCATTTGAACATAATTATACCATTATTATTATGTTTAACCTTTTGTTTTTTTTTCTGTATGTTATTAATATCATGTTTAAAATCGTATTATTTTTCTTTTTACATACGATAGAAATTCAATATAAAAACTATGTTATAGATAGTAATTAGTAATAATACAACATATATATATATAAAAAAAACAGATATTTAATGTTCGACTTTTGTATATAGTTTATTTTTAGTAGTTTATTATATTTATTTAAAATTTAACAAAAATGTTAACCATTATCTATAATTATTGATTTATCTATCAGGCGTTCCAACTCTATATATAGAAGAACCTCTATTTGTTTTGTATATACAAATACAAATATAAAAGGAAACACCATTAAAATCTTTTTAGTATATATTATTTTCTGTAAAAGGTAAATTAAAATTTCCATTTTTTTTTTCGTTTGTATAGTATATTCATCAAATTAAGAATTTTAATAAAGAAAATACGATATACCAAATGATTGTTGGATATATAACAAAAACTCTAATTTTAATATCACGCTGTGTGTGAATTCAGACAGCTGTAAATATAAATTTTAATATTGCTAAATTACAATTTTATTTTGCCAACAATTTAGTTGTTAGATAGAATAATAATAATATAAATAATAATAATAATATGTTTTGTGAATGCGGTTATTTATATATACAGACATAAATATATAGTTGGTTATTTTGTAAACAATACACGCACGATTATATAATTTTATTAGTTGCGAAGAATATATATGCATATATATAGTTATAGTTTAGTATGGTGATTGTGATATACATTTATCTAAAATTTTATGTATATATATATATATGTTTTTACGTACATATACGCGTAATGTATCCATTCTATATTTACCGCATATAATAATTCTATAATATATATGAAGTTTATATATAATTTATTCAAATGTACACCATATATGAGTAACAAATATATATATATATATATTATATATAAATCATCATTAATCCCATATGTTTATATCTTCTCAAAATTTATTGGATTATGTTTACATAATAATAATTTACAATTTATATTTATCTGTTGTTATATATGTGTACAGTACATACATATGTATATATAATAATAAATATATTCCAAAGTTTATATACGCAGACATATTATGTATATATTTTTAAACAGGGTGGTAAAGGATTTCATATCCTATATATAAAATTATGATAAAATAATTCATATAATAAAAGAATTTTAGCTCATAGGTCATATTTTTACTGTTATATATAAAAATAATCTGAAATCTTCTCAAATATCAATTTTGTTTTTAAATCAAATATACTTTCATAACCCGAGGGATATTCAGAGGTCTATAAAATCTTCGAATATTTTTAGATTATTATTTCTACTAACATATAAAAGAAATTATGAAAATTTCCTATTTAATCTTAATATTTAATTTTATTGATGTCATTTACATTTTTATTTTTTTTTAACTATACAAATTATCTATAACATAGTTAAAGTTTATTTGAAATAAATGAATGGAATCAAATATTTTTTAACATCTTGTTAATATTTATGTTTTTATTTGCATAAGTTTAAAAATAACACATGCATTAAATGACAGATATTATTCGTACATGTATTGCAACAATATTAAAATCGATTACAATTTTACTGTAGAGCATATATATATATATATAATATAATACTATATATTCATATGATATATTATATTAATATCTTTAATTTGAGTAATGGATAGGTTATATATACTCATAGTTGATATTATATTATACATGCGAGATATAAATGATGAAATATTTTTATAATATATAAAATTAAATTGAGTGCATCAAATATATTTATGTATGAATACATTTTTTTTAAAGAAATTGTATCCCCTGCTATATAATTATAAAGATAAAGAAATGTCTTTGAAAATCAGATTACATTTAGTTATACCAGTAAAAAATATCATTTTTTTTTATATTTGATTATTCAAGAAAGTTCACTATATATTAAAAACCATAATAATATATATAAAATAATTGCAAAATGTTAATTGAAATAAATAAATATAAGTTGGAAAAAATAAAGTGAACAATAAAGGCTAATAAAAACTAAACTTCGTTGTATATTAAAAGAAATATTTATATATTTTGTATATTTGTATAAAGAAACTATACAAATTGCAGTTTCAAAATGGTTTTTTTTGTTGTAATATGGATATAGTGTATTTAGTAAAAATAAACCGCAAATGTAATATAAAAATAATAATACGTATTATTGCAATCACAATAGAAGTTTAACATATATATATATATATATATATATATATAACATTAATATCTAATTCACTAATTCTAAATAAACATACATTCACCATTTATTTTATATTGTTCGGAACAATATCAATCTATACGTATAATATAGAAAGAATAATGCAAACATTTATATTATTACATGTATATGTGGTTTAATATACTTAAGAACTATCCCCTATATTTAATTCATTTATTCCCATATTCATTCATTATTCCTTTTTATCATTCAAATAAATAGCAAGTATATGCGTATATATAAATTTTTGTGTATAACTTTATATATACCTATTAGAGTGATGACCTAATTTTTGCGTTAATTTAATGAATATAGAGGTAAATTTTCTAAATATGTATTCAAATGTATAATAATAATAATAAATATGTGTATAGAATTGAATGTATAAATATTTTTATGCATTACTGCTGTACAAATATTCATTCAAATATATATTCTATTTATATATACTAACTTCTGATATGGACTTATCTGTATATATGTATATTTTATATTTTAGATAGATTTGTGTATTTTACCTAAATAAATAAAAAGTTTTAATTGAATAATATGGAATGTAATATTATGATGACCCAATTCCTAAATATATATTTATATATATATATGGTGAATAACCTTTTTTGTAAAAATATGGGGCTTTGTATATTCATTTAGATACCATATGGAAACATACAAATGGTACGTGGAATCATGGAATATATATATATACAAACTTATAATATAAAATAAAGTACCTCTATACGTGGTATAAATAAAAAAATAAAAAACTTTTTTTTAATGAAAAGCTTATTATTATTATTATGAAATGATTATTACCATAATAAGGATTTACGTTTTTTATTCTCAATTTTTACAAATCGATAAATGTATTTGAATATTGCTAAATTTTTTATTTAACTAAACTATGATATAATGTATTGATATATAAATTAGAGCTTGACGATACAAAAAAAAAAATATACAGTTTTTTTTATGATTATAATTCAACTCTTTTTTTTGAAAATAATTCAATAGATGTACTTTTTTTTAATATAATACGATTATTTAGGTATATTACTAATAATTTCTATTCTGAAAGAATGGGTTAATAAAAATATAATTTGAATTATTAAATTATAAATCAAAAAACTCCTCAAAAACTTAATTTTAAGGTTTGTATATAATATAGGAATGAAATAATGTATTAATTCAATATAATTATAATATTTGGGTTTTATAATTCTATTTTTAAATGGCTTTTTTTGGAAAATTAGTTGGAAAAAATGGGATTTGAGGGGTTCTCATAATCTTTCTAAATATTATTTAAAATTGTGAGTTTGTTATATGAAAACTGTTTGAACTTACAAAAGTTATCTAAAAAGTTTAAAGAATGTTCATGCGTTTCCTACAAAATTGTTGCAATTTTCTAATGATTTTCTTCTGCAAACTTTTTCGATGGTTTATCTTATTCATTTAAAGCATCTTTGAATTTATGGTTTACGCGCGCATATATATTCTGTAAATGATTATAGGAAGTTACAGCTTTTTTTGCCTTGTTGTCAAACAAGAAACTTTAAGAACATTATGTTGGTTATATATTATGTTAAAAATTTAATTTTCTGGGAAAATTCACATATGCACAGCATATAAACGGGAAATTAGGAAAATATTTTGAATCACAAATACGAATAAATTAGTTTATAAATAAATTATTTATTTTTGGTTTAAAGAAAAAAAATATAATTTCAGAATATATACAAAATAAATGAATAATGAAACAATATACCATATTAAATTTATATATTTATATAACAATAATTGAAGTTGAATCGGAAGTTTTATTTCTTTTGTATAAAACACCGCATCCACGATCGTTTACAATTTATGAAAAAAAAACTTATTTTATTAAAACTATCTATGCAATTAAAAAGGTAATATTTTATATATATAAATATGTTTGATTGGCCTGATACATTTTAGTGAATTTTTTTTTTCTATAAATTACATGTAATTTCATTTTTTTTATTTATGTTTCAACTCCAGCATATATATATATATAAATACTAAAACCTAGGGTGTTTCACATTTGCATCCTGCTGCATAGTTTTTCAATATATTTAAGATTTTTATTAGTAATATTAAAGATTTTGACAAATTTATTCAAATAAATTTTTAAGTCCATATCAAATAAGTTTATCGCGTTTCGTTCAGAATAATTAATAGCCAGAATATTTCTTTAAGGCGTTAAATATCATATGAAACACCCGCATTAATAATATACATATATATTATTAATCAACAACGAATATTATAACGTGATTGGTATAGAAAAAAGAAAATTAAAAATAGAAATTACCAGAAAATATATTTATGTATTTTTTGTTTGGAAAAGTTTTTGAATAAAATATGACATTCAATGATTGTTAATGTAATTTTTTGTTTTTATGAATTCTTTTTTACCACATTTTTGTACATGCATGTAAATGGAATAAGTATTTATAGTTAAATGCCGACACCCAGGATAGGATATATTTGTGTATTATATACATGATTGAAAAATAAACTATAGCCATATCTTACATTCGATGGCAATCATTCTGTAAATACAATTGTTATATAAAATAAATTATTGTATCAATAAAAATTTAGTTTCGTTTAGTTTTCCACGGAATTCCCTTTGTCATCGGGGTGTAATATTTTCAAGGAAACATTTACACAATTCTGGGGATATTTATTTTATAATTTTTGGAAAAATGTCAATAAACTTTATATTTATAAATGTTCATTATATTTATAAGAGTTATCAACGTAATTTCTTTTAAAAATTATATACAAAATATAGATTTCTTTTATGTATTAATTTAAAAAAAATATCTATATATGTATGTATATAATAATGTTGTGATAAAATGCAATATAAGCTTATGTATATATTACGTTTATTTTGGTATATATAACTAATGTTTGTCTGTATTTCCTATCGTGTACAATCACTGTTTTTCTTATAAATTATATATATATATTATATATGTAATAATGAATATAATATTGTCTTTATAATAGTTTTTATTTAATGACTTAATATAGCTTTGAATAAATACGAATATATACATAAAACAACAAAATAATATGATGCAATTATTTTCTATATATGTAATCAAAATGTATAATATATGCTATGTGTATAAACACAGATAGTCAATCAGAGTAATTTTTTTATTTGGTATTCGGTTGTAATAAATTAATTTAATATATTTATAACATGCGTGTGTATTTATAGAAAACATAACATATGATTTTTTTTTCTTGTATCTAAATTCTAAACAATTACAATAAACACGCGGTATATACACTCTTATATAGAAATACATTTGATTCTCTGGCATATATTATTTTATAAACCATATATACTTCATTCATTTATGTATTTTTATCATAAATATTTTAGTTGAATGATTTTTTTGTTAACCATTTTTATGCTGTACAATTTTTGGTTGATTTGTTTTTGTTTTTTTTTAATAACTGGGAATAAATGGGTTTTTCATGTGAATGCGTTATTATGTGAAATATGAAAATAAAATAAATATACATCGTTCAAATTGTTCGAAAATTTTATCCATTATACGAAAAATATGTTTTATATACTTATACTATATAATCGAAATTTATTTTCTTGTTGTATATGCATATGACATGACCCAAATATAATAAAGTCATTCAATAGTTGACACCGCGTGTGTTTATCGACATATGTATATACAATAAATGTTCAAAAACAAAATATATATAAATGTTATAATAATAATAATAATAGTAGTCAAATAAAAACTAAAATTTATCCTAATGGTATAATATGGGAATAATAACAATTTAATAGTCATAACAATTTACTTACCTATTTACCATTATTTTATATATATCATTTATGTATACTGTATATAAATGATAATTTATTGTATTATTATTGTTTTGTTGCTTATGGAAGTATTAAAATCGAATATCAATTTTGTTGTGAAAAAAAATTAAGCCTAGTTGACGGTTCTATGTCATGTTTTTTTTGTCTCATTTGGGGTGAATTTTTCATGTTACTTTTTCACAAAAAAAACATAACCAAATACATATTTTTGTAAAATACGTTCATGTATAAATAAATAAAGTTAGTTATTTTATAATTTTATTTATCTTCCTGCTTAGAATTTTCAATATTTTATAATGGCTATAGTCTAGTTTTTCCTTAATATTTAATTATTTAGGATTTTTCAAAAAATGCAAATACATTTGTCACTTTGATATGCTATACTTTAAACATTTTAATTAGATAATGTTCTCCATTTGTGTCCAGAATTTAATTGTTCTTTTTCGATACATGTATTAAATACATTTTATACATGAATTCATGTTTAATATATTCATTAACTCTTTATATAATAAAGGTATATATAATCATAACATCAATTTTATTCTTCAGTACTTTAATAGGTATAAAAATAAGATAAAATTTACTTAAACCTTTTGTATACCTAATTTTATTTAAATTTCTAATATTTTATATATATATATATCATATATATATACTATATTATGTGAATATATAGTTTTTTATTTTATATTTAATTTGGATAATAGAATATATCTAATTTGGATAATAGAATATCTAATTTCATTACAAATTTACAGTCATTCTGGTTAATATAGAAAATAATAGCACATATGCATGTATAAAATATTATAAGATAGTAAAATATTCATTTTTTATTCAAATACCAAGAATAAAAAAATTGATATTAAATTGAGAAAATCAGTTGTCGTACGATATTTCTATATATGTTATTTGTGAATTATAGATAGAAGTATCACGAACAAATATATATTAATACTGAACCCCGCAAACATTTGGAAGATAAATCGGCGATACGATATCGCGGCGATATCGCGAGGAAGATAAAAGGAAGATATTTATATCGCCAATTTATCGTTGTTTTAACAGTTGAGCGATATCGTACGGAAGATAAATATGCGATACGATGGCGATACGCTTTGACGATAAAAAGAGGATACAGAGCTACATTTATCTTCTATTTCTCTTCCAGCCGATAAAATGACGATAATATATTATTATTTATGGCTTGCCTATCTTCTTGACGATAAATCCGCGATAAATATATCGTCTTTTTATCTTCCTCGCAATAAGTATATGTTAATAAGTAAGTATCAAATTAATATCAGTTTAAATTGAACCGCGAATGAATAGAGAGGTTGAACGAAATATATTATTTATTTTGAATTTATTTGAATTAATTTATTTAAAGAAATATTAACAATTTTTAATTTTTATAATTTTCAGGTTATCCTCTAAAATAAATATTAAAAGGAATATTTTAGTGAATCGATATATCGCCAATTTATCTTCCTCGCGATATCGCATTTGTATCGCCAATTTATCTTCCTCGCGATATCGCATTTGTATCGCAAATTTATCTTCCACCCGATATCGCATTTGTATCGCAAATTTATCTTCCTTGCGATATCGCATTTGTATCGCCAATTTATCTTCCTCGCGATATCGTCAATTTATCTTCCAGATGTATCGCGGAAGGGTCCCATTCTCTATACGTAGGGAGTAACGTACGCGATAAAAATGCGATATCTTTGGCGATAAATTTATCGCCTAGGCGAATCGTCTGCAGTACTACCAGCGATAAGAAATGTTTGTGGGGAATATACCCAGCAAGCAAGATGATTCGCGGATGATTCGCCCATCGTATTGCGAGGAAGATAAAGTTTATCGCGGAAGATATCATCTTCTTATCGAATTCGTAACCTCATTCGGGAAGGATTGTGTCCCGAATGCAATACTTCTTGCTGTATTGCTTTCGTATTCCATACGTAATACGAAAGCAATACACCAAGAAGATGAATAGAATAGATCGCTTAAATATCCTCTTAAAGTATCATCCGCGAATTGCGTGGAAGATGAAAATTGCACTTTTTGACAATTGCAAATTAATTGCACTTTAAAATATTTTTAAAAGAATTAATATTAATAAAAACTTTAAAACAATTCAACAATACAGTATCGAATGACTATTGATTTAATATGAACTGCTTTCTCGCTGAATTTTTAAAAAGAATAAACACGTTTCAATATTTAAAGTGACGCTATCATTTATTTATCTTCTACGCGTATCATCGATATTACTTCTTGGCGAAAAAAAAAGATAGATTCATATTTTAGTTGTTTTCTTTTTATCGTCTGGAAGACAAATACGAAATACATATCGTTAATTTATTGCGATTTTTTCATACAGAAGAAAAAATAAATATCTCTTATTGCTATTTTATCCTCACGGCAATAAAAGAGAAATTTTCAATGATTTGTGTTGCTCAAATATTGCTAAGGCAATAAATAGAAGATATCCTCGATTTTTCGTGCAGATGATTTATCTTCCAAATGTATGCTGGGTATGTATAATACTATATAGTATATGTATATGTACATATATCTGAATATAAATGTGTAGTATAACAGAATTAAAATTCAAAAACCATAAAATCGTAAAATCGCTTTGGCACTGCGGTTAAATTAGCAATAAATTTCATATAAAATGCTCTAAACATATGATATACATATGCATATATTGTACGTACATACTAAAACATTTTCAGTATCATGTTATATTTATTGTATCATATATATATAGATATATTCTATTATATATGTATATAATCCCCACAAACATTTCTTATCGCGGGTAGTACTCCAGACGATTCGCCTAGGTGATAAATTTATCGCCTAAGATATCGCATTTTTATCGCGTACGTTACGATAAATATCGTCTAGAAGATATCGCCGCGATATCGTATCGCCGATTTAACTTCCAAATGTTTGCGGGGATGTGTATACATAAGAATGTGGATATATTCAAATATATATTTTATGTATCGTTTAGTTTGTCATCCACAACCGCACAAAATTTTCTGTATATTATATACATATACGTTCGTCGTATTGTAAGTTTTTCAGAAAATAAGTGTTTCAGTGAATTTTAAGACCAGTCTTTATGTGTTAGGGCATACTATATAATGCATATACAATTTTGATTAATGATAACTTACAGAGAAATTCAATCCACAACTATTTTTTAATCACATTTGAATTTTTTGTTTTTTGTTATATATTGAAAAATTTCAATAAAAAAAATTTCAAAATGAATCTATGTTAGAGTCTAATGTCTATGTCTAATGTATCACAAAAATAACATTAAATTACTAAACAAACTATGTTATACAAAAACACCTTATATTGATTTTTATACACATCCTCTACTAAAATATGCCCAAACTTTTATTTATAATATATATAAAATAGGTACATATATATGTATATATTATATAAATATATTGTTACATAATTTGAATTTGAAGAGATCAGATATATATACTGCAACTATATACAATAGATATATTTATGTATTCTTATTTAAATGAATGAATACATGGATGGATGGATGGATGGATATATGATGATGATTATGTATTAAGAAAATACGATATCAAACATTTAATGACCATGAAAATTGTTGTTACTTGAAACTTTATTCATATATTTATGTTCATATATATACGTATCTTTTTCTTCATATCTTTTTTATATACATTTATCTAACATATATAGATATAGATGTATGGTTATAACGATTCAATATATAATAAAATGTACCCGTTTGTGTATTTATACATTCAAATATATATATGTACAATATATAGAATTATTTAGACTTTTATATATATATATTTTTTATATGATTTTTTTTTATATGATATGATGATATGAAATTTTACTATACTGATTTTCATACATATATAAATATATATATATTATTACAATTACAGTAGCAACCAAACACCAAAAATTTTATTACCTAATATATGGTATATGGCTATATATAAATACTATATATTGTTGGTTATGCATAGTTGCAAAGCTATAAATGAAGTTTTATGATATCATTGACCCATTATTCTCTATTTACTCGTATATGTGAATACGATATATACATACATATATATATATATATATATACGAATGCTTAATGTATGTATATACCAAAGTATGTTACATAATACAATTTTATTCCTTTTTTTTTATGAATATTCATTTGTATATACACTATATGTTATTATATTCATTCGGTAAAAATGTGTATATTAAGCATATGTATGTACTATATCTAACCCATCATCAACATCATATATTTATACTTTTTTGTGTAAATATATACGTATATAATATATATATAAAAAAAAAGAAAGGTATTTATGAATATAATTTAATTTTCACAAAATATATCGTCTGAACATTACTACAAAAATGTATATGTACGTACCCTACACAATACATTATTATATACTCACATATACAATATATGTATGTATATTCTGTGTTCTGTATTTCATTCATTCATGAACGTACCCAGCAAACATATTGAAGATAAATCATCTTCACGATAAATAGACGATATCTTCTATTTATTGCCTTAGCAATATTTCAGCAACACAAATCATTGAAAATTTCTCTATTGTTGCCGTGAGGATAAATTAGAAATAATATATATTTACTTTTTCTTCTGTATGAAAAGATCGCAATAACGTTACAATATGTATTGCGTATTTTTCTTCCTGGCGATAAAAAGAAGACGATAAAAATATGTAACTATCTTCTTCTTTTCGCCGAGAAGAAATATTGATGATACGCGTGGAAGATAAATAAATGATAGCATTTATTGCCTTAGCAATATTTCAGCAACACAAATCATTGAAAATGTCTCTACTGTTGCCGTGAGGATAAATTAGAAATAATATATATTTACTTTTTCTTCTGTATGAAAAGATCGCAATAACGTTACAATATGTATTGCGTATTTTTCTTCCTGGCGATAAAAAGAAGACGATAAAAATATGTAACTATCTTCTTCTTTTCGCCGAGAAGAAATATTGATGATACGCGTGGAAGATAAATAAATGATAGCGTCACTTTGAAAATTGAAACGTGTTTATTCTTGTTTAAAGTTCCGCTATACATCGAGTGTTTTAATATTGTGTTCCAAAGTTTAATTTTATTTAAAATAAAATAAATAATTATTAATTTTTATTTTATATAATATTAATTTTTTTTAAAATAAAATAAATAATTAAATATTAAAAGTTAATAAATAAAATCAATTTCATACATAAAAAAAATAAATTATTTGTAAGTACAAATTATATTTTGTGTCGTATAGGATTGGATTTATAGAAATAATTTTTCCCCTTGTTAGTGATTTTTTAAATTCATACAAAAAACATGTCTGCAAAAGCTATTAGGTTAGCTAGTAAGAGAGAAGCGTCCAGACTTGTTGCAACAATTTACAATTCTTCAACTAAGGTTAATCATTCATCAGTAAATTCAGATTTGAATGAAACAAATGATGGTGTTCCAATGAATTCAAATGTTCTTTCGTCGTCTTCTCTTCCTTCAGATACACAAAATAATGAAATGTGTGTTGATCATGAAATCGATATACTTGAAAATAGTTGCATGTATGAAAGCGCAGATGAGGAAACTGTTGAACAATTTGTATCTAACAACCCTATTGATGGCGATAATATGACAAACTTTAGAGAAAAACTATCTAGTTGGTCAATTAATCATTTCATTAGCAATCAAGCTGTTAACGAATTGTTGGAAATGTTAAGAGAAATAAACATACCTGTTCCCAAGGACGTAAGGACATTGAGAAGGACACCTAATGATGCCTTAACTGTACCTATGACTTCTGGTGTATATACTCATTATGGATTGAAAGATGTTCTTACAGATTTTTTGAACACGAACGAATATAATTCTGAAGAGATTGTTTTAGATTTCAATATTGACGGCTTACCGTTGAGTAAAAGTTCAAACAAACAAGTATGGCCAATTTTGTGCAACGTAGTATCAACTTCGGATGTATTTTTAATTGGCGTGTATGAAGGTTATAGTAAACCAAACGATGTGGATGCATTTCTTTCAAAAGTAATACAAGATTTGCAAGAGTTAATGAATGAAGGCTTTGTTTACACTTCAAGATTTTTCAATATAAAAATCCGATGTTTTATAATGGATGCGCCTGCCAGAGCATTAGTACTTGGTGTAAAAGGTCATACAGGTTATTATTCGTGCACAAGATGCACTCAAAAAGGTATTTTCTTCAAAAATCGTGTGGTCTTTCCGGTTAATGAGGAGAGGGTCCAACGAACGAACGAAAGTTTCAGAAATCGAACCCAGCCCGAACATCACAATAAAATGATTAGCACGGCCCTTGAAGGTCTTAACATAGACATGATTAAACAATTTGCATTAGATTATATGCACGTAATATGTCTAGGCGTGACAAGAACGCTTTTGATGTCATGGATCAAAGTAAAAGGAGAAGATTATTCACTACCATCATGGAAAATAAAAATGTTATCACAAAAATTAGTGAATCTCAAAGCACATATTCCTCGTGAATTCAATAGAAAGCCAAGAGAACTCGTAGAACTCGAGAGATGGAAAGCATCGGAATTCAGACAATTCCTTCTTTATACTGGACCATATTTACTGAAAAATATTTTGACAACAGAAAGATTTAATAACTTTCTTAAATTATCATTGGCGGTAAGAGTATTATTAGAAAAAGACAATTGTAGTATTAATAATGAATGTGCAAGAAAATTACTACGGAGTTTCGTTGAAGACATACCTACGTTGTACAATTTATCTCTTCTCACATGTAACTTCCATTATTTGCTCCATATTCATGAGGACGCTAAAATGAATGAATCTTTGGAAAACACAAGTGCTTTTAAATACGAGAACCACTTGCAAACGCTAAAAAGATCCATAAAGAAATGTAATCATGCAGCTGTACAACTATATAATCGACAAGTTGAAAAAAGTATAAATCCGAAAGTTAAAGTAAAAGATAAAAGTTTTATATTCGGGAAAACAATTAACGATTCAATATTAAATGTATATTTTGAACACTTTTGTCTTTCTATACATAAACCCGATAATTTTTGCTTGGTCGATGAGAAAATTGTCAAAATTAATAAAATAACGAGAGAAAATGGATTACCTAACTTTAATGCAGACATAATAAGTGATCTTCGTTCTTACTTTACTACACCAATAGAATCACAAAAATTTAACATTTATTCGACAAATGAATTGCATTTTGGACCGTCAATAATATTTAAACATAATGAAATAATGAATAAAGTTATTTGCTTAAAAGATAATGAAGACTCAAATTATTTATTTATTCCATATATTCATTAGCAGAAAAGGAAAATGGAGAATAATGATTCCAATGTTGATAGCCCGGCAATGTTCAGCCAAATTCAAAATGCTTGTGATGAACAGTTTCCATATACCCAATTTTTGAGAATCAATCCTGGTAAGTATGGACAATAATAATATATATATTTTGCTTACATATTCGACGAATTTATTTTCTATTTTATTTAAGTAGAACGTCCACCAGTAACGTCCACTCAAGTGCATCCCCATTGCGACGCAAGCCGTTCGTTATTAGATCAAACGGAAAACGACTACGTACTCGTTAACATTGTGCCCTCATCCCAAAATGAAACAAATATTGAAAGTTCATCATATAGGGGAAATATAACGTTGAATGCTACACAAAATAACACCGACGTATCTCTTTCACAAGTATTACTTGAACTGAAGAACTTGAAGCAAACAATTACAAACAACAATGATGAACACAAAAAAATGGTAGGCAAATTAACTGAAGAGGTTATTACCCTAAGAAATGAAGTGAGACAATTAAAATCTTTAAAAGAATCTACAATTGGTGATGAAAACAACTTGTTGCCAAGGTTTCCAATTAACAGTGTGGAAACATTTCTTAAATTAGAAGAAAATCTTCAATCGGATGAAGAAATGGTTAAGCAGTTGGTAAATATTCATTTTATATAGTAAACATACAGAATTAAACTAAAATATATTATTGAACTTACGTTAATTTACAGAAACGACTAATATTAAGGGTAGGTGGGGAAGACGTTCCCGCATTTATTAGATCGTCGGTAAAAAAAATATTCACCGATGAATTGGCAACACATTATACATGGACGGGAACGAAGGTGAAGACAAGTGTTCGAAATTACGTTTTGATAGCTTTAATTAGAGGTATATTAAAACGATCTTATTATATCAATAAATAAAATTGTAATATTTATTTAATTTATGAAAAAAATATCATTTAACCGCGAAATATGTACGCATCTTTATTAATAAGTTATATAATAAGTCGTATAAGATATTAACTCTTTTCACTGTTTCTGATAACGTTTATTAGCGTATATGAAACAGTTACAAGGTTAAGAACGGTCTTATGACAATTATTTATTTAAGAAAATTATTTTAAAGTGTTTGAATTGCAGTTCATGCTGTGAAGAAAATAAATGATAATTTTTTTCAATATTTGGAGTAAAGGATGGGAGTACTATATAGTATTCATTATTATTGAATATAATATTAGGCTAAGCTATAATGATAATTCATTATATTATTTTAAACAGATATGTGTCATCAAAAATTTCCAAATGTTGGTGATAACAGTATAAATGAAATTTTAAAAAAGCATTTTCTACACGCGAAAGATCGCATTGAAAAGCGACAAAAAAATCAAAATAATAAAAATATAAAAATATAAAAAAAATAATAATAATTAAGTGCTTAAAACTATTCATTTATGTTATTTTACAAAATTTTTTTTTTTTATTATGAATTTATTTTTATAATTTAATTTGAAACTTTAATAATTAGATGTATCAATAACTTTATTAATAAGTAACTTTTTATAAATAAAATCGTTTATGAATTATAATATATCGTTTTTTTATTTAATTTTCCCAACACGGCAATATTGTGGCGATATCGCATTTTCATCTTCCGCGCGATTGGCGGATGGTACTTTAAGAGGATATTTAAGCGATATCGCATTTTCATCTTCCGCGCAATTCGCGGATGGTACTTTAAGAGGATATTTAAACGATATCTTCTGTTAATCTTCTTGGCGTATTGCTTTCGTATTGCGTACGAAATACGAAAGGGATTCATCAAGAAGTATTGCATTCGGGACACAATCCTTCCCGAATGAGGTTACGAATTCTATAAAAAGATGATATCTTCCGCGATAAACTTTATCTTCCACGCAATATGATGGGCGAATCATCTAAGTATCATCTTGCGTGCTGGGTATGAACATTTAGAATTTAAAAATAAAAAAAAATCAAGTGTGATGAGTTTTGATATTTTGCATAATGCAAAAAAAAAATCAATATTTATAAACGACGTGCTATTTATATATGCAATTATGTAAAAAATTGATGGCATATAATATGGTATGATATGTTCAAATAAATCAATATTTGTATAACTTTTTTACTGTGGTAATTATTGTTGTAACGTTTGCATTTGATATAGACCTTTATTTTTAGACATCAAAAAAAATATTATATTAGCTGGTAGATCTATAATTGGCATCTCTATATAAAGAAAAAATTTTATCCAATTTCATTAATTATTTGAGATGTAAGACATCACAATAATTAGAATTTTATATTAAGGTTTCATTATTTCTATTATTTGTATTATAAAGGTGTGAAATGCAAAATTATCAATTCATTTGCATGTGACACACTTTGAATCTGTTTTTTTTGGTTTCAGATAATCTGTTTGTTTTGGGTTTTTTATAAATTTAAATATATAAAATTACTATATTTTTTTACACACAAATTCAAATATGAAATTGAATAATTATATATCTCTATATCTGCATTCTCTATAATACTTATATAGTGTATAAAAAGAATTGTATTGTTTACAGACAATAAACATTTATGTGACACATTAAACATCTGTAACATCTATCATCCGCAGTGTTATATACCTATATAATATATGTACAATCGCAAATTATACACATATGGCACATATTTCGCATTTTCAAAATTTATAAATAATAAAATCTTAACTATATATTATTATATTTTGTATAATAATATTTTGTCTATTATTATATTTTGTATAGATTTGATACACAAAGTACACAAATATGTGGATATTTGTGATTGTTGTTCACAAATAATTTACTATATATAGTTGAAAATGTGCAGAGCAAAAGTAATAATAAAACAGCAAACAAATACGTACGTTACTAACTATTTTTTGTGTGATTTAGTTTTTTTTTATGTGCATAAGATATGTGAAGAAGTATATAGATTATTTGGGTTTGTTTTAAGTAACATAATCAAAACTAAATCCATTTTAAATTAATTCTTTTTCTTTCTATATTTATATTTAATTTTATATAGGTTTAGATATAATTACGTTATCTCCTTTGTTGTGTATTTGTTCATATACACATATATTTATTGTGCTAATTTTAAGATAAATATTTTTAAAATAAAATATAAATTATTCATAATATTAATCTATATATATATATATATATAGGGTAATAATAGTTATATTTTAAAAATATTGTAATATTCAATTATAATAAATCATTTGATGTCAAAATATAGTATATTCACATTTATATATGTCAAAAAGTTTATTTATATGCATATATGTATATAAATATATATACATATACTGAACAACGGAAATGAATGATATAATATGCAAACATTTATATACAGAAATATTTTGTTTAATTTGTTTTTTTGGGTTTTTTGTTTTTATTGTTTTGCATACCTATTAAATGAATTGCATTTTATTTTTGTATTTATTTAGTCATTTATATTATGGATAAAAACAAAAAATTGAATTAAAACAATTTATATAGTAAAATTCCAGCGTTAAAATATAAATTTATTGTAATATTCCAACCATATCTGGTAAGGTTTTTTTATGAATAAAAACATCAATTTTTAACCTGGAATAACTACATACAATTTATGAATTTCGACAGACATGAACATAGTCATATAATTTTTTATATTGTTTCCACTATAATACATACAATTGATTGTACTATATAAGATAATGAGCAAAACAGAAGAATACACTTAATTGAGAATATTAACCCAAAATGGAACTCCCCCTTTATATTTCCCGGCCGTTGTCCGCAATCCGAGACCATTGGGTAAATTGTGGGATATTCCTTTATTTGAGAACCCTAATCAACTATAAAGTGAACTTTTATCTATAAAAATACCTATATTGAATACAATTTCATTTCATTTATATATAGAGATTACCTTTAATTATATACAATATGTACAGGTACATATACATGTGGTATATATGAAATATTCCAAATATATATACATCAAAAAAAACTCTATACACAATGTAAATGAAATTATATAAGTATATGTATATATTTTTGATTAAATAATTTTTAAACAAATTTTCAATGAATTTAACATGTCTAATTCACATGATTGCCATCAAACAATTGCAACAATATATATATATATCATCTTATATTCTTTATTTGAAATGTTCTCTAAATATAAACGATATACATAGACATATATATAACAATGTAATATAATTTGAGGTATGTTCAAATAGTTCATATATATTATCTATGTAATTTTAAATATGCATCATATACGTATATTTTTATTCATATATTTGTAGTCAAACCATATTTATTTATTTATTTATTTTTAATTATCTATATATTTTGCCTTTAGTCACTTCCAATTCATATATACATTGAATATATATTCCTGCCCATATAATTGCGTATAATCGTATAATATAACACAGATAGTATATATATAAATCGATATATATATTAAATAAATATATATAAAATGTTTATATATAAATGGTTGATTGAAATTTTAAATATATATCTATATATTATATTTATATCTCTTGTACGTATGTATATATAAACATTGTTTTCCCATTCGCATCCATCCAGATAAATGTAGAAAAATCAAACGAATTAATTTCTTCTTTTTTTTTGTTTTATTTTAATTTTGTTATGATTTTCGATTGGTTTGTTTGTTTGTTTGTTGTTTTCAATTATAAAAAAGCGATGATATGTTGAAGTGCCCATAACAAATATGTTTCAATGATATCTCAATTGCACATCTATATTTATATGGGTACATATATTTGTATATATATATATATATATATTGAACGAATGTATATATTGATGAAAAATAATCCAACATAAAATATGGCATATATGCAAGATATATGTATATAAAACAATATCTATTTTGATATGCAACATGCAATCAAATAAAGATATATCTTTCTATATATGTATCCAGTTTCAATTATATATCATACCTATTTGTATTTGTATATATTTGTTAATCACAATATATAATTTATATTTTTTTTTAGCTTTGGTTTTTTTTTGTGTTTTGGAATGTTTTATGATTAAACAAAGCATAAAATGAATGGTTGATCATTAACAGAGAAAGAATATAACAAAAATAAAATGGGTATACTGGATATATATTCAAACAAAAATACAAATAGAAACAAAATTACAAAATTAAACGAACAATGAAAATATATAAATGATTTTGCTTTATATGTACATTTATGTATGTATATATAGGAACAATGCAAAAAATGAAAGGAAATAAAATGCACAATATACAAGAGTATCCTTACTTCACAGTCATTGGAATTTTATTTTCGATATATATTTTTCGATACTATAGGAATAATTTGTATATTTCTAAATAAACATTGTATATATTGATAGATATACCTAAATATACATATGTATGTATACTGTATAGATATACAATATATAAATATTAAAAAAAAACATGAATAATATTGAGTTATATACAAAGGAAATAAAATGAAATGATTGTCTCTATATCTTGTTAAAAGGAAAATCTATTTTCAATTGCATTGCCAGAAGGAAATTGAATTGAATATATATATTTCAAAAAAATAAAATGATATTATATATGCATGAATATATATCGATATATGTATATTTTATATATACTTATAATGACAATAACCATTCAGACGGTATATTTTTACTCTATAAGAACATAAAAAAATAAAATGAAAATAAATATATAAGATATAAGTTTTCTTTTGAAATATATATACGCTCATACATATATCTTGAGATATAACTCGTATAATAATAGTTTAAATTTTTTGAAATCTATCATTGTAAATATATTATTTCATTGTGTATCTGTTGCATGCATATATTTTTGTTATGTGAATTTGTATATGTATATTGATTGAATGAAGGTGATGTGTATATACTATTCATTTTTTGTTATTTTTTTATTTTTCTTCTTTTACTATATCATTTATCATTTATTTCTTTATATACATATGTTTCACGATGATAAACTATAATATTACAAGCAGACATCAAGTCATATTTGTCGATATATATCTATTTGTGTATTCATATTGAATATTGTATATATGTACGTACATCTATATCGATATATAAAATATCACTATTTATATCAGTCATTCAACTTTTTGCATTTATATGTGAAATGCATTTATTCAATATATTTCTATAATATTGTATTAGAGCTTTTTGTATTTGGTAAAATATGTATCAAAACAGGTAGATTATTTTTTAACAAACAATAAGTTGAAAGCTCTATGAATTAGAATCCTTTTCCAGAAATAAATAGAAATATTTGATTATTTTTAATACAACAAAACTATTATTAACAAATAAAATTTGAAAAAATTCTGCATGCTAGAAAAGTTAAATCTAAAATTTTCATTTATGAAAACCAGATAATGCGAAAAAAATTGTCTTATAAGAAACTTGTTCAGATTTACGCAATGCATTTGATCTTGAATTGATTGAAGAATTATCAACAAAAAATCCGTAAAATTCTCTTATTTAAAAATATTTTTATCATCGTATTCAGCAGTGTCACACTTGAATACTTAAAACTTGATTGTGTTTACAAAACTGTGCTAGTTTTTTGGATATAACATTTTAATTTTCATAAATATACTACTTTCGTATAGGTAGAAAATAGATATAAAAAATAAAAATAATAAATACAATTTTTTTATATTGCATTTTTCACATGTTAGAATGAATTGATTGCAAATATACAGGAAAATGATTTTTTTTATATATTGTTTATTTATTATATTGTATATTGTAAATGCATATAAATATTAAAAAAAAAACAAATTTTATCATATATGTTTTAGGAATATGAAACAAATATCCATTTAAAATATATGCAATTTTTACATTATATGGAATTTTGTTTTATTTTTTTCATTTAAATAATTGATTGTACTTACCTGTGTATATTTGTATGGAAAAATATACATAAACACGATATCTGCATTCAATTTTTATAATATCATGATTATTGTGTTTGCGTTGGCCCAAAAAAATCAACATTGGATTGATTTTTTGTTAATTTTCTGATATTTAAACTGTACATTTATAATAAGTGAATTTATAGAAAATAAGGAATGAAATTTAAGATATGTTGTTTAAATATATCCGATTGTTAGGATTATACGATATATATTTAGTAGCTAAACATTTTCAAGATGAACATCGGATGATGATCATTTTCAAGATGAACATCGGAAAACACGCTGTATGTTTTCTATAACTCGTAAAATTATCCTGTATCATTTATAGTACAATGTATAATGAATTTAAGTTATTATATAAAAAAAATACCCTAAATTCAAATTTAAATTATAATTAAAAATATATGATATTATTAAAATCACATTTAAACTTAAATGAATAGTTTCAACATAATGTGTAGAAAAAGCGATAAACTGCTGAAAGTTATAAATATTTGTTTGTAACTATATATTTAAAAATTTATTACCTTTATATGTGTGAAATTGCCTTATTTTCATTTTTCATAACATATAACCATTAATTTTTGTTTATTATAAAAACAAAGAATAGAAAATAGAAAAATTATTAAACGTACTTTACAAAATGAAATAATAAATTATATAATTTTGTTTTATCAGTTTATAAAACACTAAATATATTCATATATATATGTATTGCTAACTTGAAATGAATAAAATAAAATTACCTTTACATTTTCCTTTTTTTTATATTTTGCACCATTTGAACGTGTTACAATAATTATGTTGCAATCTTTTGAAAGAAAATTCATATATATATACACATTAATAATATTAAATTCCATTGTTTCCTGTATATTTAAATAAAAGAGTTACAAGTGCATGATGGAATTTTTTTTTCCTTTTACACAGCATAGCCAAGTTTGTAATTGCATGTTTTATTACAGTCAGACGTATAAATAAAAAATATATAGTTGTAGGTTTTGTATATATGCTTATATATATGTATATGGAAAGTAATATATAATATAGTAAATAATGCCATACGTGTAAATTATTTAACCAACTTTAATAATATTATAATACACCACCATTGGTGTTGATTCACTTTTGCTTTGTATGGGGTACTTTTTTTTGGTTTAAATATTCTGTCGTATAACATTTATTGTGCAATGTAACATCTTCTCTGACTGCAGTAAATTGTAAAACTTCATATAATTATTCTGGGTTGATGTGTGTGATGTGTGTTCCTGTTCATTTTCAGTTTGATACCATATTAGAATGAAATTTCTGTAAAAAAATATATATGTATATACAAAACTATATACATATAACCTATAATGTATATAATAAATAATAAAATATCATATCAAAGCCTATATACATATTGTAATTTAAATATTATTATTAAATTACTTAAATAACATCATAAATTGTTGTAAATAATATGGAGGAGGTTTCTAAAACAATATACGTAATATATATTTACTATATATATGCGAATAATATAAACATAGTTTGAAAATATCTATTTTTCATTTTTGAGTTAAATTATAAAATTATTTCAATGTATGAGACAGACATTCTCATTGCATGACATTTTAGACATTGTTATGGAAATTTTCATTGTTTTTTTTTGGTATATAGAATATATAAATGACATATTTGTATATGAAATGTGCAAATATAACTAATAATTAACTGTATTATTATTATTGTTGTTTGTGACATTTAGGTATATAAAAAGAAAAATATTATCGTATATGTAATTTTACATCTATCATATATATATTTTACCCTAAATAATTTATAATTTATACTTTTGTCGTTTACGAATTTTTGCATATTCATTTTTTTTGTATTTTGTATTTGTTTTTTTTATCTTTGCATATGTACATTTTCTTTTTCTAAATCAATCGGAATTCTTTTAATTTTCTTTTAAATATAACCAATATAGTTAATCCAAAAGGGTTGCATGTATTTAAGCGTGTATTGACCTTTCTTTTTCGATTTTGAAATTTTAATTAGTTCCATAAACATATGAAAATAACTAAAACCTTCTCAATATATAATTTTTTGAATACATATAGAATCGTTATCGTTTTAATGGTATATCAGACAATATAAAATTGATTAATTTTTTTTCTCTCATATATTTAATAATAAAATTTTAATTCATGATATTTTTAGTTATATAAAATATAATTTTTCACATGCAATTTGGTTTTAATTTCTTTTTTCTTTTATTTCAGATCATGTGAATTCTACAAAAAGATAATCTACTTTCAATTGAGGTGAGTACTATTTTTAATTTTATTAAAATCAATATTTAAACTATATATACAAATATTAAATTAAATTACTCTCGTAATTTTATAAATAAGTTTGTGAAAAACCGTTCGACTATTACATATGAAATGTTTTGGTTATTTTTATAAAAAATATTGCTATACATTACTATACAATTTATATTAATATATATTGAGTCATGACGATGACCCATTGCGTTTTGCTTTTAATAAGATTCGATAAACATTTCTTTTCCGCTAAACCATTGAAATAAAATTGAATTATATATAAAAAAATTTGAAATTATAACAATAAAAGGAAAAAAAGCAGATTTAATTAAACTGTCAAACAATATAAATATTTAATTAATTATTATAGTATAATATAGATATAATAAGAAGTACGAAAACCCGTAATTTGAGAATATATTTTTTCCCAACATATCAATTATTAAAGATGATTTTTACATGTGTTCTTTTATACATATACGTATATATATTATTATACTTTAAATTAATTTTTCAAAAGTAAAAATTTGATCAATTTAATTTCTATTTAATTTAGAGCTATATAAAATGTTTATTTGAAATTCATGAACGATATTTTAGAATGCATATATAAATGAAATTCATTATATTATTTCAATGAATTTCAAATAATATTGTATATATATATGCGGTATGTCTGAAAATGTACTGAATTATATTAAAATGATTGTTTTATATTATATATCCCTTCTAATTTCAATTAAAATTTTACTTCTCATTAAATGATGAATATGAATATATTTTAAATTATAAACAACAATCATTTCGTTGTATATACATACACACATATAGACAGGCATTCATCTTTACAGTAGAAATATACTATATAATACATACCAATATTTTAACTTAATATATAAAACTTCTATATCTATCTTGTATATGTAGATACGAACAACTGCATATAGAATATATATATCTATATCCCAATCAACCGCGAGTATATCCAGAATATTTTGTAGAGTAAATAAGTTCTATTGCAAGTGTAGAAAATTCAGATATTGATCCATATCTAAGCTAAATGGAGCAAAATAAAGAAAATTGAGCGAAAACGGGATATATCTATAATATTTATAATGGATAATGAAAAAACTATATAGAAAATTTGATGAAAATTGACATCTAAATTCGCGTCTGCAATTTTTAATAAATTTACTGTAAAAAATACACACGAAAAACTGTATGTTTTATACGAAACTTTGTTTGTTATGAAATTTTATGAAAAATATTTTATATATAAACCTGGTTTCGACTTCTATATTCTGTACCAAATCTCTTTATAATCAATTCGCTTGTGAAATTCGTTGATTGGGATAGATATATATATTATATACTATATATAAGAATTCAATTCATAATCTGTTTATATAATACAGGTAACCCTCCTATAACGCGGTACTTCTATAACGCGTTTTCGCTACAACGCGGTTTGCAAACTGCCGAAAATTTCCTATAACGCGGTACTTCTTCAACGCGATTTTAGAGATTTTTTTTAAAATAATATTCTAAAAAACTAAAAAAATTTAGTTTTTCATTTTATGTTTATTGAACAAAACGTGAGAACTACACTCTTAAGATTGATTGTAATATTACTGCAAAAAATGTTATAAAATTTTGCTTAATTTTATTAAATTTATTGTAGTAACCTCTAATTATACCATACTAATTCAGCATTGATTGATTGTTAAGCAAGTTGTTGTTTGTAATTAAACATGCGTTGAATTTTATGTACGATTTTTTTAAACAAAATAATTTTCGGTTGAAAATTCAACAGACTTTGTTTAATACTAAAAAAAATCCTTAGAATTGGTCTACTTGAGCTGTGCTGCGCCTTTGTACTTTCGTTTCTTTTAGAATTCGATACATTCCTATTCTGTCTTCCTTGAATAATTCTAAGTCTCACCGCAAATCTGTAAATCTTGAAAATAATTTATCTGCCTACCAGGAAATCTATAAAGCTTTACGAAATAAGGGAAAACAGACTTCAATAAAAGATTTTTTAAAACCAGTAATCGCTGAAAAAAATCAAACTGATAGTGGATCAAGTTCGGACATTGAATTAGAACGGACACGAGCAAAACGTTTGAAACACATTATAATAAGTGAAGACGAGGACGAAGATTTGTAGAGGGTTTTTTTTTTGGTTTAATTTAATGTTAATTTGATTTGATATTCCGTTTTTAGTTTTATTTTATTTTATTATATTTTGTTTTGTGTTGTATAAATGAATTCTTATTAATTTATGTTGTTATTATATGAACTGAATAAATAGAAAATTTTTTTAAATAAAAACTTATAAAAACTATTTTTTTTCGATTAGGAACCTAACCCTGATTTTTGTATAGAGTTAAAGTCTCCTACAACGCGATTTCCTATAACGCGGAATTTTTCAGGAACCTATTGACCGCGTTGTAGGAGGGTTACCTGTATAGTACAATATTATTCCATGTTGTATGTATTCGTAAAGGAAGATATTAAAGTTTATATATTGAGTTTAACATTTATATAAAAGAAAAACTTTTAGTCTATATCTTATGTATTTATATATTCATTTGGTATTTATTTATAAGTAAATGTATATATATATAAAATATGTAGCCCTTTGAAATAAACAGTTTTTCCTGTGTTGTTTTCATTTCATATATATACAAGTAAGTACATATATAAAAGAATGATTATGATGACGATGTTAAATATACCATTTCACGCAAATATAAATTCTATATGCATATATTTATATCAATATAACTAACTATATATATATATATATATATATATATATATATATAATGTGTACTATATAATAAACCCTTATCTTGTTGTATACAACAATTTTACTTTAACATAGATTTTCCATTATTATGTATTTATTTATTTAGTTTATATATACTTAATATATAAAAATTCATATGTATATATAAAATAAATATCTATATATAGTTTGCATTAAATACTTTAGTTTATTTATACATGATTTATGTATAATTTATATAATTTATCAATATTTTCTTCGCATATCTTCTTTTGGAATAACACGTATATATATTATAGTTTTCATACTATGCATGTCAAAGGAATAATATGTATGTACATTCATACGTGTAGGTGGATATACGCGAATATTATATATATATATATATACATATATATTTATTTCATGAGATGTGCATGCAATGTTTGTGTTTCATTTCCATGGTAGTTGTAACGTGAAGAAGAATATTTTCGTATATAAAAATATTCAGTTGATTGGCTATATATATATACATTTTCAACACTTTTCCTCCATATAAAATTATATATTCTCCGATATATGTCAAAGTATATAAAAATCATTAATCTTTTTTCCTTTTCTTTAAGTAATATGTAATATATGGTACATAAACATATAGAGAGTTAAGTAATAATATATACATATCGCTACACATATTTTTATGGATATATTATACATATGTATATTGTACATGCATTTTCATCATATAGCCACAAGCCATTCATATTCATATTCACAAGCCATTCATATTCACATTCATATATATAGGATGATTTTTTTTTATATATGATATTTATTTCATATGCGAGAATCTTCAAAAAGCGTAAATGTATAACCAACAACTCTTTATGTATATTGTATATATATATGGATGGTAAATAAATCCGAGTAATAAAATAAAATATAAGAAAGTATCATATTATTTATACTATCAAACATTATATACATACTTCATACACATATAGTTAAATTTTATATATATTTATGATATATAATTTCTTATCTATATCTGAAAATATATACACATTTATTCTATATTTATATCTATATATATATATATATATATATAGATAGATCTATATAAAACAACTGCGAAAATATGCATATACTATATGATATAAAATATACTCAAGTAATATTAAATTTTATTTTCATTTTATTAAGATCATTTTGTTTATTTTAATTTACATCAAATAAACAAAATAAATGTGACATTATTTTATGCATATAATACAGAATGTGTTTAAAATGTGAATAAAATTAAGTAAATAGACAACACACAATATCTATCTGACAGTATTATATGTGTACTAAATGACAAATAAAATCAAACAAATTTATATATAATAAAATACAATAGTAGTTTATGTTTATATATATATTATACAATACGGGGTTTTTCCTCAATATAATTATAATTACGGGTATTTTTTTATGAGTAATCTAATCACAAAATATCACTAAAATGTATGCATATTTATATATATGTATAACAAATTTTATATATGTTCATGTTGTATATATATCATGATGGATATATAAAGTGTTGTGTTATAAAATAAAACATTTGTTTTTAGTATATTTACATATATAAAGTATTGTATGTTTTTTCAAAGAAAATGATTTAATTTGTGAAATTTAACTCGTCATAAAATTCTGTCATATATTTAGAGACAATTTTACGATCACTATTTATTATATTATATATGTATAATATATAGGAAAATTTATTATTTTATTTATATATTGATTTGATTAAAAGATATGAATATATTTGTATATAAATTTAACTATACGAGTATTAATACATATATGTATATTTCATAATATATAATTACTTAATTTCTATATCTTTATATATGTGACAAATAAATATTGTTTATCTTTATTTGAACGAATAAAATTAACAATTTCAAATAGTTATAAGCGTATCTCTAAAGATACAAAGTTTCTATATGAATTTTATGTATTTTATATGGATTTCGTTTAATACATATAACAAATAACACCAACTATTACTATTTAATATAGATATTAAAAAAACCCAGAATAGAAATTAACAAAAATAAAACCACCCTATAATAATAAACATGATATTTTGATGTTATGTGATAATATTTTTTTATAAATAATCCTATTAATGGGCAGAGAATTTATTGGTATATAGATATGGAAAATAAATTTGTTTTATTAAAAATAGTTTTTCCAATTTATTAATACGTTTATAAATTTATCTATAGGGAATTTCTATTGTAATGTACTTAAGAATTTTTACTATACATTTTTTAAATTAAGTGTATAAACGGATATGAAGAAAATTATTTAATAAACATTAAATTTTTGAAATATTTAAATCAAATGGGCATTAAAAACATTTGCTGTCTTATAGAGTTGTTAACTTAAACTTTAGAAATAACCATATAAGTTAGCCGGTATACGATTATTTAGATTTATTGTTCCAATAGCAAGCATTCCATAGTTATATCATTTATATATTTTCTTCCACTTTTCCAATAAAAAATATTATTTATTTGAATGTCATTTAAAAAAAAATAACAAAAAATAATTTGTGTTACATTTATCGAATAATAATCGTTTATTCAATCATAATCTACAAATACATATAATTGCGATATTATGCATTTGTTGTTGAAAGATTCTCAACGGATGTCTTATGAATTTTTTAACAAAATCTATATCATATACATAGTGTTAAACATAAATAAAATAAGAAGAAAAATATTAATATGCAAATCAAGGGAAAATCTTTTAGTAATAAACTATCACATGATAAATACGATGCAATTCTTCGTATTTGAAATTTTCTTTTATATATATATAGATTATATTACATTTTATATGGATATCCCATTATATTTGAAATATTTGAAAACATATGATTTAAAAATATATATATTTACTGCACGAAACGAATGTGTTTATGCATATAAATGGCAGATCTGTACATCAAATTTATTTATATATATAAATTCGCATATATGGAAATTGAGAAAAAATTTTCAATAAAGTATATCTTAAAAAAATACCAAAAACAATGTACACTTTTATATATATTTATTTATTCAATTCGATTGTTCTTCTCCGAATATATATACATTTATATCTACTATCTATATTTGTACAGAAAAATAATGTAAAATAGAAATTTTTACAAATTTAAAAATCTATATCATTCTATAAATATATATATTATATAGTATATATACCGATAATGCGATTTTCACACGTTGCTTTTATTCTTTTGAATTGATATACATATGGGTATTTATATGGGAAAATGCATGCATACGCGAACTTCAAACAATTTGTGTATTTATTATAATATTTTTCACCTCTATATGGAATACGTTAAAGGAAAAATATATGCATAAGATTTATAAATAATTGTATATATAAATAAATGCATATTACAATATATACGAAATATATACAAAAGAAAAATTGAATATATATGCATTTTTCACTTATTTATATATAAGTTTATGTGCATATATATAATAACATTTATATGCTGAATATGTATGTATATATATATAATGGAAAAATGTAATTGTGTTATAAACAAATTTGTTTTTCAAAATAATAATATTATTTTGCACTTTGTTATATCTTTTTCCTATGTGTCTATACATGAATATTGGTACATATATTTCAAAACTCTATATACAGATGTTTATAGAAAATGATTCGTAAGTATATACTATTATATGTATGTTTTATTTGTTTTTATTCATGTCTGTTGTATACCATATATAAAGATTTTATTTTCTGATAAAGGATAAAATTTCATTAAAACAAAAAATTCATTTTTCTTTGATTTTTTTTAATCCAAAAACTATCATATATGTAGAAAATGTTGTCATTTTGTTTTTGTATATAAAGAAGGTCAATTTCCAAATGCTTTTATTCGAAAATAAAGAGAATCAATTTTCAAATTGAATAAAACAAATACGCATAATAAATTTTTAGTTTTTGAAAGAAACACCTTTTGTTTGTTATTTTAAAAGAGAAAAGAATGTCGTTTACCTTTCAAGATATGATAGTGAAGACGATATTTGTTTTGCTATTATTATTATTTTTATTTTATCACTTTGTCACTTTGTGAAGTATCTATGAATATGTATTCAAGAACTTTAGAAATAACTATATATTGCTAATATTTTGTATAGATTTTAATTTCTTTATATCTGTATAGTTTTTATGTTTTAGAAGATAACCAATTATAAGATGACTCTATATATAATGTAGATATTCTAAAATTGTTCAATGTTAAATGTATGGATGAAATCTGTAGATATATTCATCCGTAATCTAAGATTAGGAAGTTCGTGTTTTCTTTCCATATTAACCAGGATAAAGTAAACTTTAACTAAAGTAATAAATTATTGTTATTATGCGCCTTGCAATGTACTTATTTAAGGTTAACGAATCTATAACGTTTTCCATGAACTTCATTTAAAACAAATACAAACATATAGATAATGTTACCTTTATTTGTCGAAATTATTAGAAAATTGTGTTACATATACAATAATATATTTAAATACCGCATTCGTACAATATATACAGGACAATATTTATAATTGTATGAATCCTGGACATTTTGTTAACAATATTTATTGCATCATAATCACAAAAAAAAACAATAAAATTCAAACATATATTACAGATATGTATAATAAACAAAAATCGTGCGTAGTTAAATTTAAAATTTGTCATATCTTTAACATCCCTTCTAATGCAATTACATTATATGATATAGACAACCACTGCCGCCGAATATTCAGCTTTCGAAGATATATGTAACTTTCTTGTCAGATTTCTTATAAATGATAAAATTTTCATGTATGCCTTTCTAAAAGTACAAATAGATATTTATATACCTATATATATATATATATTGATCTTACATACATAGTTACATATATATAATGATAGAAAACCCTCAACCCATCACTGTTGGCTTCCTTATAAATATATATACATTTCTGCGTATATATGTATATACACGTACAAACATTACTTCTGTTGCTATGTTTCTGTAATAATCTGTTACAAAAAAGAAAAAAAAAATGAATAAATGAATGGATATCTAACATTATACATATATCGTAGGTATAGTTTCCTATTCATTTTGATATAATACATGCATCCATCCAACAAACAAATGTATATACGTATGTCTATTTTCAAATACTTTTTTATATATATGTATAAAATAAATTGAAATGCTTGAATAATAATGCAATATTTTTTGGCAGAATAATGCTTTTTTCCCAAGTGAATTCACCTATAAAATATTTCATATATGTACATTTATATTGTATATCTATATTGCTGTTTATTTTGTCTGACTATATAGAATTTTTTTTTCAGCATATCTATATTATATATTCCATATTCCATATATTTCTTTTCATATATAGAACACACTTATATCTATTGTTCATTTTACCGTATATATATATATATCTATATATATATATATATATATATGTATATATATATATAATACATATTATCATCAGAAATATATGTACTATATATAAATATAAATATATAGATATTTATATTACATGTGTATGTATATACATCACTTTCAAAAAATATCAGTTTATGACATACAACTCCCCCTTGTAATAATGTTTTAGATTAAAAATAGATTACACAAAGATTTTCGCAAATTGAATATATTTCTATGTGAATTCTATTAGTTTGTTATTGTTTATCTCTGTTGCTATTATATAAGCAACATATATATCTGTTGTGTAATATTATATTTATATTATATTATATTGTAGATATTCGTCATTTCATTTTTTTTTTCGGGCTAAAAATCTAAATGAATATAATCTGTATATATATATTTACAAAATATGGTACATATGATATACTTATTTAACACTATATGTATATAGCAATAGCAACAGTCACTGTATTTGAAAAAATAAAACAACGGTATAGCGCATCCACATAAATATATCAGCATTCATATCAATATTCAAGTACAGTATTCGCAGCGGAATGTGTTATGTTTAGATTTGATATACTTTTATTCCATAAATAAACGTACTGTGATATGTAGTAATCATGAAAAAATATATAAATACACAACAAATGAATTTACAACCCTTAATTTAATGTGTATATAATATTTTAGACCGAATTTACAGACAGTTTGTATTTATATGGTTATATCATCTTTATAATATCATAAATATATGTTAAAAATTCTACATTGAATGTGGTATATGTACAATATACTTGTATAAAGCAACGATGAAGCGAAAACAATCAAATATTAATATATATAAATTATTTTGTGAAATTATCTATCTATCTTTATGGAAGCTGTACAAATACTATATATATATCATTGTTATATCTATAACATGTGTCGATAATAATCTAAAAAATAAAATAAATAAATTGAAATATTGAAATGTGATACATCAAGAGGATAAAATGAAATATACAGTTATAATGTTGATGCTAGGTAATTTCTGTTCATATTCGTTTTAAAAAAATAAACAATGTATTACAAAAAAAGAAGAATTTATATAACATATACCTACATTTATACCTATATTTATATAATATATACCTATATTTATATAATATATATATACAATTTTTTCTGAATTTTAATTGGGGATTATCTGTTTAAATATCTAGCAGTCGACTTATCTAATAATTGTATATACAATCGAGGTTCTTAAATATATACGAGACTTATTACGTTTTTGTTCCTGCACATTTTTCACCAGTTGCAAATATTATTTTAATTTTATATTTAGTTAATCGTTGATTTTTTTATTCGTTCATATCCGTTTTGTAGTTACAAAGTTACAGCAATATTTCTATTTTCCGATATCCGATAGTGTTTATTATTTTATTATTTTTTTTTCATAATTTTTGTAACGTTTCTATAATGATCGACTTCACCTACACATTATTGATTCTAATTGAAAAATATGAGCCTATTCAATTTTATAAAACGAAATTCAATTACTATGGTAGATAATTCAATAACGAACTATAATTATTTACAAGTTTGATGTCAACCAAAACAAGAGTATTTATATTTATAGATATACAATTAATTTCCATTAAAGAAATATTAAACTCAATATAATATATATAATAATTGTACTTTATCTCAAATATATATGTTTATAATATAAATAACCGCATCATAAAAATTTAATTATGAAAATTACTTTTAAAGAATTACTTATGCTAATGCATAAAATATGCAAAAAATAAAACATGAAGAAAATAAAATTTCTTTATACTTTTAATTTATATATGTTATATACACTGTACATAAATTACAAATATAAACAGATTATATGAATTGAATATGAGAAAAAAAAAATGCAATTCAATTATTTCTTTTAGTATATACATTTAAAAATGTTTATTTTAAAATGAACTTATATATATTTCTAAAAAATTTACAAAATCATTTTTGTCATTGATCTTTCTACTAGAAAGTTTCTAGATATATATTTATACAGTCTATATATAAGTAGTATAAACAATAATTTACATTATTTATTTTTTAATTTTTTATTTTTCTATTTATATGAACATGTGTATCTCTATTGTGTTTCACTGTATATATTTATATATACGTATGTATATGCATGTATTTTATTATGTCAATTTTTTAACTTTATAAATTTTCCATTTTTATGGAAAAACATTTCATTTTCATATGTATGTACAACATTCTTTTGGGGTATAAAATATGCTTTTCTATATTTTTATTACAAAAAGTAGAGAAAAATATAATTTTATTGAATTTTCAGAATACTCCGTACAAAATAAAAGTTATACTATTTTATATATATTACAAACAGTAAAATAATTACATTCCTTCTTTTGAACACTTTTTTCCAAATATTTGTATATGTACAATATATATGATTTTGGTAGAATATGTATAGAATGATGAAAATGGCTACAAGGTATTTATACCAGTCTCAACAGTATATTATAGACGTACGTATTTATATGAATATTAATTTTCATGTATTTTATTTTTAATTATTATTTATTGGGCTTGATTTTTTTTGTAAATAAAATAAAGCACCTTAAGGCATTAGCTAAATATTTGTAGAATGATAAAATAGGAGCGTAGGCAGAAAAGTATACAAATGATCAAATGTGTTCAGATAGTGAAATTTATTTTATATGATATTTTTTGAATATCACATCACCGCACATTAAATATGCTTAAAATTCTTGTTAGTTTGCATCTTAAATGGGCATATAATTATTTATATATATACAATAAGATGATATGTCGGGACATCTGGTCATAAATAGTATATGGAATACAAAAGATGAAAAATATTGTATATTACAATTTATTTTACAATTCGTGAAAAGAAAATGGTCATATAAATATTAAGAGGAAAATATACTTTATATGCGCTGTAGGTTTTTTTTTCCTGGAATTTTTCTTTTTTTCCAATTTTGTTGTTCCTTTTATTTTTCTGATTTTTTTTTACCTCATAGTTCTATACTACTTTTTAAGCGAACTGAAAGTTTATGCTTGTTTACCTCATTGTTGTACTGTTGTACATATTTGTTTCTATATATATATAATATTATACGAATATAATTTTTTTATATACATATATACTTTTTTTTTATTTTCTTTTCAACATATTTCATTTAACTATATATTTTCAAAGTAAATTCTTAAATTTTAACTTATGTTTTATTTTCTTAATATACTGATATTTCTCTATGTCTATATACATATAATAATAATAATGAAAAATTAAAAGGAAAAATTTGTAAATAACGAAAAACTTAAACTTATATACATACAGGGTATCCCAGCTAACGCTATCCAGCCAATATCTTCGAAACAAGTGGAGTTATTTTTTTAACTACTCGCCACGCTCTTCAAAATAAGCGAAAAAAAAAATATAGGTTTACATTTGATTTTCCAAAGTTGATACCCATAAAGCACATAAGGGTTAACGTGGGGAGGAAGGGGTTAACATAAAAATGTAGCCAAATGAAATCCAGTGGGGGTCCACTAACATCATATTAGTGATAACTCCACTGGTTTCGGAGATATTGGCTGGATAGCGTTAGCTGGGACACACGGTATATATTTGGAAAAAAAATCAAATGGAACCGTATTGTAAAAATATGTATTCTGTAGTATATTAATATTATATATAGATATATACATTATCACATTATAGTATCGTTATAGCTTTGCTTATAAAAAGAGAAGAAAAAAAAACGTTAAAACAGAAATTCACTTTGACATATTTTTAAATAAATAAATAAACCATATAAAAAAAATATATTACGAAGGAATAAAAAATAACATGGTATAGTTATGAAAAACTTCTTTTTTTTAATTCATTCAAATCCTTTTATTTATAAATTTATATAATATGCCCATATGTGTTAGAATATTTGAATATATATAAAGGAAAAATGAAAAGCGAAGAGATAAAGGTAATTTTTTTTTTAAATAAATCAAATTACAAAATAAAAAAAACCAAAACTGCTCTGTACATTTCACATCAAACTATAAAATTATCAATAAATATGGATTAGGTATTAATGTATTAAACATTATGGACAACGTATTTAAAATTAAGAGAAAAACAATTGTTTATTGTTGATTAACATATCCTAATTATTGATTTAAATTTTCATTTGGCTGATTCTAAGAAATTGTTTTGTATTATAATGTGATACACATCCAACACATACGGTTTAAATTTGATATATCCATCCATCCATCTCTATACGATATTATCGTACATTATATTGTTATTAAAATATTTATTATTTATATTTATTACGGAATGGTATATACAAAATTTTTGTTTTATAAATATTCTATATGTATATTTATAAAAT
Organism: Dilophus febrilis; assembly: GCA_958336335.1. Lineage (NCBI taxonomy): Eukaryota > Metazoa > Arthropoda > Insecta > Diptera > Bibionidae > Dilophus > Dilophus febrilis. The sequence goes on along the minus strand of OY284469.1, from coordinate 14,818,841 downwards.
ATATAAAAAATGTATAGAGTTTGTTATACAAGCACTTATGGAAACTCTTCATTTTACAGGGCTAATATTACATAAATATTGAAATACATGTGCGCATATATATGATGAAAACAACGATGTTGGTGGTTATACGATATGATGGATTTCATATAATATTTCTTTTCTATATACCATATATAGAAAATAGAAATAAAGATAGTCGCTTTTACAGAAAAAAATACTTATTATATATGTATAAATATAAACAGAATTCAAAAAAATGTATATATGTTTATAGGTAAAGGTATATTCAAATCGTATTTAGCAATAGAACATATAATACTATATAATATATATATAACAGATATATAGCGGCATCACATCATTCAACTAACAAGATGAATGAAAGCAAGTAAAATAAAATAGAAAAGAAAAGAAATAATTTTTCTATTTAGTTTTCATTTTGTTTAGTAATTTTTCTTATTATTATTATTATTTTTTATATTTTAATCCTATATATGTTATCTATAGTATATATAATATGAAAAAGATGTTGTAAAATATATCTAGAACATATTTTTTCTTTGCAATTTATTATTTAAAAGTTCGGATAAATTTATTGTGTTTTACATATTTCATTTTATTTTTATTTAGTTTTTTTAGATGTTAGTGGTATGTTTTTTTTATCTATTTTTAATATGAAATTTTATAAATGAATGCTAGTTTTTATAGTTTAAGACAGAGAAAAATTAATTATTATAATTTTTACTTTAGAATTTTCTTGGAAAAGTGAATAATAATGATGTTAAAAAAAATTCTTTATTTATATATGCATAAATAGTTCAAAAGATAAACTGATATATATTTAATACCGCCAAAAGTGAATATTTCATTAAATTATATTTAAATTCTATATATACTTCATAACAAATATTAATAAAGTTTTTTTTTTTACATAAGATGTTAAAATTTAGAAATTTACATCATTTTGTAATACTAAAAATACACAACAAGGGACGCAAAAATAAACAAATTATTAAATATTTTACAGAATGTATATATTTATATATAGGTCACATCACCCCCTTAAGCTCTATAATATTATATACATACATTTATATATAGATATAAGTTGATGAGTATAGAATTACAAAATTTCAAAATAGAAAAAATCTTCTTTTCAATCAAAATTATCTATAGTATAATGTATAAACGGAAATATATATATGGAATACTTATATGATGTTATAAAAAACTGATTTTTTTGGTAAACTTACTACAAATGTATATATAAGTTATGGAGTAGAAAAAAAAGTTTATAATTCTTTTCTTTTTTTTTTTATTCTTAAACACAATCTCTCCCCCTCTGTATCTGTTATTACACAATGTATATAATCATTAAAATCTACATGGAAAAAAAATAAATAGATAAAAAAAATTGCATCATTAACTTTTTTTTTTATTTTATCATACATTTGATTTTGTAATTTCTTTTCCATACACAAATCGTAATAAATACGTAATAATATAAATAGGGAAAATCACTCAAATACCGGAAAAAAGACATAAGTAATCATGTCATTACATTTCAATAATAAATTATAATATTATAGTGGCGGTGGATGGTGGAATATGTATAAAAAAAATAAGAAAAAATGTATTTCATAATTTAGCCGTAAGCAATTTAAATTTGTATTAAAATAGAAGAAAAAATCTGAAACGATTCTTTTTATAATATATAGAATATAGAATGTATAAATTCAAGAAAATAAATTATTTATTCGTTTTTCAAATCATCAGAATTCTTGTACGTGTATATATAAAAGCCGTAGTATACAACAGATATATTAGGAATTTGTCTCGTATTTAGTGCTTTTTTTATAAAAGCCACACAATTTTAGATATTCATTATAGAACCACATAGAACTTAAATTCTCAATGTATTAATGTAGATAGATAAATGAATATAAATAAATATACATATAAATAAATATATAATTGTATGTACACATATAAAATCCACGTAAAAAAAAGAAGGGAAATAAGATAATATCATTAAATTTAAATTAAAAAAATCTCTCAATTTATATAAAGTTTTGTATTTTTATTTTTTTATTATTATTATTATTTTACTGATGTAAATCACATTTATTTATTTATATTTGTTATATACATTAAATAAAATAAATAATAGCAGAAAAAAATATAATATATATATATAGAAGATATCTAAAATGCTAATATATATTTATTTCTTTATTTTCCGTTGCTTATATATCGCAATATCTATGTATTAATATATATGCATAATGTCATTGCATTTTAAATATATTTATATGGATGTTATTTATTTGTATATGTATTATGTATATAAAACAGACACATAACATCCTCTCCAGTGATATATATTTTTAATTTAATTTTTTTTGTCAATCAAATGAAGTTTCTATATCATATGATAAAAGACAGTAAATAAGAAAAATTATAGTATTTATTCATTTTTTTGCTGTAAATCATTGATATATAATATAAATAAAATTCTTGTTAACAGCAGGTAAATTTAATGTATATAAATATCAATATATACATAGTGTCAAGTACATTCATTTATTTTTTTTATTAATCCTTTGGTGGTACCGATATAATAATCAATTTAATATGGAGTTTGTTTTTTATTTCTTCCTTCAAAATCAGATTTAATTAAAATCGAAACTCAATCCAATATATATATAATAATATAATCTATATATATATAAATGTAAATAGATATTATGATATTATACTTATACATTTGTCTATAAATGAAAATATTCATCATGTCTGTATTTGTTTAATATGTTATTGATTGGTAAAATATATGTAAAACATGAAATGAAAATATTTATATAGATAGCTGTTTTGTACATAAGAATAAAATTTGATATATCATCATCATCATAACCAATGTGGTATTTTTAATATATATATATACATAACAATAAACATACTTCTAAATATCGCATATAAATATAGTGTGATATACATAACACATATAATGTGGTGTATCTGAAGTTTATTTAGTATTTATGCGTATGGGACTATGGGTGTGTGTTTTGTGCTAGTTGATGTCAATCGACCCTTTTATTGAGTTTCACAATTTTCTTCTTTGATCGTTATTATTATTATTATTATTTGTATATTCACATATCATATACTATATATATATTATCAGCAGCACGTATATATATAAAGCTATATATATATGATATTCATATCAGTATCTTTGTATTTTATATTCCTTTATGTGTACATAACATATATATACATATATATTTATTCACATCAATTTTATACACACGGTTATAAAGAGATATTTATACATATATGTATATATAGCGAGTCATTTTATTTGATATGAATTCCGATTATTATAACTTGACTTCATTTCAATTTTTTTTTTTTACTTTATTTTTTATTTTTTTTTATTTGCTATAGTATATATAAATTTATATGGCAATCTATGAACATCAAAGGGTTTCCGTTTGCCTGTGTAATTTGTGCACCTACAAATATCATGTATATATATATATAATAAATCCCTACATACATTATATGATTACATAGATATAAGTATATATAATATAATATGTTTTATATGTACAGATTCAATAATATATATACGTTTTTTTTCTGTATTTATAAATAACGTATATCTATATATAATGTGACGTTATTTGTGAAAATTCTATTTATTATACATGTTTTTTTATATGTACATTTATATAAATATACTTGAATTTTATATGCTGATAAAAAATGAATAATACCGATTTTAAATTATAATTTGTTTGAACTTTTTTTTATTTTTATATTATAATTATTATTTTAATTTACCTTTATTCCTACATACACCTGTATTTTGTATATAGAATATATATAGTATATGATATAACATATACTAGACATTTAAAATAATAATTATATATTTGTGATGTGCAATATGAAATTCGTTTTAATTTTTTGAATATATAAGTTCAAAAATCTTATATATATATATATATATATATATATATATATATTAACATTTCTATATATACCAGTAGATATTTTATATGAATATATTTTTTTTTTTTGATATCTAGGGATTATATAATTTGAAGTTATTTTGTATATAAAATACTCTTTTATGTAATAATTATCATTTAAGTTATAATATAAACAATAATTCTTAGAGTTCCTTTTGAAGGAAATAATAATTATAGCGTTTTCATGGTCTTTTAATTGAAATTTCGTAAATTTGTATATCATTGTTTCATAATTCTTTATTTTATAAGCATATGTATTTATAATAGTTAATTTAAATTGTGTTTCTAAATTATTAAAAAAAATGTTCAATTTTTAATTGCATTTATAAATCAAATAAATAAAGCACATCCTATATAGATGTATAAAATAAAGAATTATGTATATATCTATATATGATGATATGCATTTATTTCGTAATTTTAATGAAAACATATATTTTTCGAATTTCATTCCTACGAAATAAATCGAATCTTCCCTCAATGTTTTCCGTTTTCATTATTCCCGCTTGATTAATAAAATAAAAACAGAGATTTTACAACATCCGGATTTGAATCAACGTCCTCTACAAATGTTCTATCGTTGAAATTTACATAGGATAAAAATTAAAAGAATATATTAGGAAATTAAATGTTTTTTTGTTTGTAATTTCTTATAATATTTGCAGAAACAAAATTTATTAGCAGAAACGCCAGCGCTGGCCTTATATATATAAACTTTGGGGGGACATCATTGCAGAATATGGTATGTCTTAACCTACATTCGACTGTCCAAATTCGAGCAATCATCTCCCGCTATAATAAAAGCAAATCTCACTTGTATTTTTGCAAGTGAGATTTTGTTTGAAAATCGGCGGCTTCGCTACCAATTCGACCATACTTTCATCGTAAGATATAGACACATTATTTTTGTTCACATTTAATTCAAAATTGCAAATATTTTGTATGGAAAAATGATATGATTGAAAATTAATTTAATATTTGTTGGTATACAAATCTAATAAGTGCATAGAGATTTTTAATTTTATCATTACATAGACAATTATAAATTACTTTTTTATCAACACTCGTATATAAAATACTTGGTTTTATATTGCTTGTATACCTTGTTTTTATATTGTATGATTGTATTGATGCCTTTTCATATAGTAATTTTCCTATACTCGTATCATCAAGCACCAGCAAGTCCAATTTTGGTACATTTCATTATATTGTAAATGATGATCATAATGATTAAATCATATTCATATACAATCAACCGTTTTCTATTTTACATTATAATAATTTTGTTTACTAAAACGGAAAAATATTTTTTTATTCTTGAAAATTTTCAAAAGATCAAAATTTTTTTCAGACACAGGACATAGATTGTTTCATCAAATCCATCAACGAGTGTTATTTGTATATTTTTGATCCATTAAAAAAAATATATACATAAACAGAAGTAAATTTAAATTTATTTATAAAATAGTTTTTACAATAAAATATAAAACGCATAGAGATAAATAAAAAAATGTCTATAAAATAAATATAAATCACCTTTTTAGTTTTTTAAATATTTTTTTCTTAAAATGATTAATGTATTTTTTTTTATATAATAGAAAGAATGACTGACCATATAAAAAAACAATATTCAATATAAATAAATTATGATTTTTTTTATATCACTATATATTTCATAAAAAAAAATAAAAATAAAATAAATTTATGTATTTATAAGAAAAAAATTATATATATTATTATATATATTATATTATAATATATTATGTGTGTTGTCGACTCATCATTTATATATGCTATTGATGAGGATATATATAAAACTACAGAAAGATGGATTATATCAATTATATATATAACTAAATGAACAATACACAATCATCATACAATAATTATTTATCTATATCTACTCAACTCATATTATATTTATATTATTGTTATAATTTTAAGATGAATTACTTTTTTTTTTGAGTTATCATTACGTTTTCAAAAGTATTGATACTTTCGTATATATAATTAACAAATTAAGTTTATTTAAGTTTATTTCCTTTATAATATATACCTTTTATATTTTATATATATGATAAAAGAGATTTTAATCATCGTATATACCAAACAGCATTCTTATTGTATTGCGTATATGTTTGAGAAATTAAAACAAAATTGATCAATACCTTGTTTTTTTTTATAAAATTTTTTCATATTTACCATATTTACAAGGATAACATGTTTTTTGTAATATACAAATATTTATAAATGTACGTACTGTACGTATACCTATATGAATGCTATGGGCATGTACATATTGTATTTCTGTGGTATAAAATATAAAAAAAAAAAAAAAAAATTTTCAAAAATAAAAAAAAATACCGGCGTTTTTAAATTGAATTCCATTTAATTAATTTGTTGTATATTAAAATGGATATTATAAGAAAATAACATTTTATATGCGTGTACGATACTTGTACATATTGTATTTATGGATGGAAATGTTATTGACATTTATTTATATTTGGTTGGTAAACGCATAAAAGGTGAAGGTTATTATTATTATTTTTTGTGTACATATAGATTTGATCAATTTGATGTATTATATACAATAAATAATTAATATGAAAATAATATCTATATGATTAATTTAAATAATTTTATTTTTTCCATTCGCCAAAATTTTGGTTTCCAAGATTTGTTTGATACATTGATACATATAATATATAAAATTCCAAAAGCTTAATCCATTTAAATTCACATATCCATGAATCGAAAATGGAAGGTTTGGTTTTCTATTTGACATTTTAAATAGATAATACGTTATCATAAATGTATTAATAACATACGAGTATAATATAATATAAAAAAATATTAATCAATTGATATAAGAATTATGGTATATGAATGTGTATTGTGTATTGAATATATAGGATATTGAATGTTTCAATTATACATATGTATTAAACGGTTTATATTTACGTATATTATAAATGTTATAAAAGAATTGCATGATAAATCAATAATTCTAATGAAATGTTTTTGTAACTTTCATATATTCATTTTATTTTAAAATCGAAATATAATTGAAAATGAAAAATGTATATATGTATATTGTATATATAAAAATACGAAATATACTCTGAATATGTGAACATAATTTACATGTATTGAAAATGTTATAATAATTAAGTATATACATAAACCGTTTTATATATACATATATGATAAATGCTTTTTAAAATTGCATATTAATATATATATAAGAAGAAAATTACATATTCAAACACAGTTCGTGTATTTATTAAAAAAAATGTATATTTATACATACATATATATTGAGTTCTTATATATAAGAAAAAAAAATTATAAATATTCATATGTTTAGGTATAAAATAAAGTTATATATAGCTAAAATTGACTCATATGTTTTTTAAGCACATTTATGTATACAATTTTTGTGGTGAATGTAAATATATCAATATTATTTATAATGAAAGAATAACGATATAAATTAAAAAAACAAGGCATAACAAAATATAAATACAAAACAAAATCAGCTGACTAACTTCTTTAAATTTTCAATTTATTTATACGTTTGTAATATTATATTGATTATATGTATTATTTTTTATATGATAGGATGTTTTAATATTTCTTATTTATGTTGATTTTATTATATTATTGCTTGCGGGTCGGTCGATGTTTTGTTTTTTTTTTATTTTACTTTATATTTTCTACATCTATATATTGTAAATGCATAATAATTATTTCATTATTAATTTTTTGTATTCCATGTGCATTTTTCCTATTTTATATATATGTTAGTTTTGTTTTTTTAGAATTTTTATTTGAAAAACTAAAATATGTAAATATATTAAGCTTTTTATGTTTTCGATGGTCCAATCAATATAGAATTAATGTGGTTACGTGTTTTCGAATATTCAACACATATCCGTAGAATATTTTTTATGCGCGAAGTTGATTATATTGTTACACTTTAAGATTTATAAACAAAATTCTTAAATTGTTAAATACTATTCAAATTCTCACTACATATAGTCAAAAAATTATACTAATCAACATTGCCTTATCATAATATGCCTATAAGCATTCTTTGAATAAAAAACAATAGTGGTTTAAGGTCGTCGCTATACACTCTATAGTGTTCCAATTGAATTCAAAATTGAATTGAAATCTAATGGATTTAACATTTGTTATACTTCCATTTCTAGGTAGCAAAATAATTTCACGTTTTATGTTACGTCTTTCTTAAATCATGTATGGACTTTTTTTTTTTGTTTCGTATATTTAGATATATTCATCCATTATTATTGTATATATATATATATATATATTTTTTTTTATATATCTATATATTAATATATATATATATATATATATATATATTGTTCGTGGTCGCCGTCTGCGTTTTACAACATATAACATGCTAAGACTATATATGTAACGGCATGACATCATTTGAAAAGACAGGTTTATGTTACATGTTATTATAATCTTTGGAGGTGAATTAGTATAAACGGGAATCAGATAAATATGTATATGTATAATATTCCTATATACATTTGTATATCAAAAGTAAAATGTATACATAAACTCAGGTTCAGGTATATTTACATAAATATACATACATATAGCACATGATTTCTTGCTTAGTTTTGGTTGTTATTATTGTTATAGCTGTACATATTCATTATTATATACATACATTTTTTTTGTTTATGGTCACACAACCCATAACATATAACATGCAATTATTATCACGTTTTTTTTCTGTTTCTTTTTACGAGTATATATATGTTATAGATGTTCAATTCAATGATATTTATGTTTGACTTAATAATATCAAAGTAAATATTTTATCTGACTTTAAAGATTTTCTGTTTAAAAAATCTATTATATATAAATTATTGATAAGAGTATCCCTCATATATATATGGAGTAATTATTCGAATTCGGATAGCCAATAATCTAATTTGATATACCAATATGATATATTATTCCCAATAACAATTTCGCATATAACGTTTGCGATAATTACCGAGGATATGCCAAAAGACATAGACATTCCAAAAATTCATTATATTATCAATATAATTGATTTTTTCGTTTAATAAAAGTCGAATACAAGAATAAAAAAAACCAATTCAAAATCTTATCTTTAAATTTAATTAATTTTAATTAAATAACTCAATTAATTTCTTTTTATTCTTTTTAGATATCTTATTTTTAGAGTTATTTATTATATTAACTTCTAATTATGTTTAGAAATCATTTATAAAGACAAAAAAAATTGGAGAAAAAAAATTATATATTTAATAAATTTTCACTTAAAATAGAATGCTTTTCATATACAAAACAAAAACGCCTCTATATGCATTGGATTATTTATTTTTTTTCTTTCTTTAATTCCTTTTTTTTATATTATATCTATTTTCATAGTATTTCCGTATAAATATGTTCAAAAAATAAATATAACATTAAAAATAAATACAATTTATCATCAAATATTTTCTATCCAGAATCACAATATTTATTTTTATTTTTCAACTTTAACTTCAACTCAAATTCTTTTTATCCTTTTCTTTTTCTTTCATTTTGCAAAGTTTGGAAAAAAAACTTTATTTTATAATATCTGATCCCAAATTTTGTGTATTTATTTAAATGTACAAAAAAAAATTTACAAACGTTTTCTATATATATGTAATACCGTAATACCTAACTTCTTTTCGGGTGCAAAATGATACTTGAAATATTATTTAATTTTTTTTGGTACGATATAATTATAATCTTTTGATATAAATATACCTACATATTATATTTTTCTTGGATATACTGAAATTTCCACTTCGTTTAACTTCATATATTCATATTTATGCAAATATAACGATATAATATAAATATACATCTGTATATAAGAAAAAAAAACGCTAAGTTTTACAAAAGTATATAAATATACAAAATCAATATATTGACAATTTTGTGTGTTATTTATATAAGAGAATAATATAGTTAAAAGAAATGGAATATTTTTTTTTTTTTTGATAAAAATACAGCAAAGTGATTTAAAAAGTATTATAATAGATTTTTAACATATACCTTCATATAGATATTTGTGTTATGTACTAACATATCCAAAACTTATTCTCATTAATTATATATTATCATAATATATACTAGTATTGGTATATAAAGCACGTCGTATGAATAAGGATATATAGAAAATATGTTTTTATACCAAGTATATATATATATATATATATATATATATAATATAGATTATTTTTTCCTTAGAACTTAAAAACTTTATATATATGGTATGTGTATTTAAATACATACTACTTATAAACTCATTAGATTACCCTTTATATGTTCACGATTATTACCTGCTAGTGCGAAACTATTAGAAATAAAAAAAAGTTAAAAAATCATGTAAATGAACCGCATTTTGAAATATCGCCTAATCTGAATTTAAATGATTTTGTTAAAAATTGATATATGAATTCAAAATTTTATTAGTTATATTGTTATATATATAATAATATATTATTATATATAAAATAAAAGTTTTAATTTAAATTGTATATGTAAGTTATGAATGGTTTCAGTTTTATATGTGATTCTGATCGTATTCAGGTCTGTTTATGCAGGAAAAAAAAGGGGGTATAGAAATCGAGAATACAAAAAAGGGAATGTTGTTATATATTTTTTTAATATGAATAAAAAAGATTTTTTTAAAGGTTGCGTGACATCAGTTCATTTAACCCTTAAATGAATAACAAATGTAACTATGTATATGTAACTAACTATAAATATATTTACATGTATTCATTTTTACCTTTTTATATTATATTATTATATAATATTTTAATATCATTTATATTAATTATATTTATATATGTTTAGGTATATGTGTTTGACTTCAACATTTTTGACTTTTATACGGAAAATTATATGAATTAATATATGGATTATTTTAAATATCGTTTTGAGTTAGAATTTAGAATTATATTTAAGTATCTTTCCACTACAAAATTAGAGTATCTTTCAAATTGTCCCATTATTTTATTCATTTTTATTAGACGTTAAGTTATGGTTTAATCGATTAGAAGTGGAGGAATTAATTCATATATCAATATCATAAATTGCAAATAATTATTAAAGTAAAATTTTCTTTAAATACACAAAGATTAGACCAATTCCATTTCTTTACAAAATCAATGGATTTGGAAATACATGTTATCGATATCAAAATTCTGTTCCAACTTTTTTATTTGAAATTCTAACGACGACCAATCAATTTATCAAAACAGCTATACTAAATATTTTAAATTATTATTAAGATGTTATATATACAGATTTTAAACATTCATCAGTCACGCTGTCGCGGACGGACAAAACAAAATACGTTTATATATAATAACACGATACATAGACACAATGAAACAATTATTAATGAGCGATTTAATAACTCATGTTCATATTTTACTTAAACATATTATTATTTTATTATTAAATAAATATAAAGATATATACAACCATATAATACATATGATACAAGACAACAAGCATACATATTTAGATATAGACAGTGTCAAAATAGGGATTAGTCTTTTAGTATATAAATTATATACAAAATATATAAAATGAAGTTTTAGTTATTTAAATTTTTTTTCCATCTATTTTATAATCAAGTATATATTCTATAGTTTATTTAAAAAAACCGATTTTATTATAATAAAATTTCAACTTCAGCAAACTTAACTATAATAATTTATAATTAATCAAGCATATATATTAATATATAGAAACTAGACAGATAATTAACTCTATAACTATACTCGTATATATATTTTTATTTACATGTACATTATCAGAAAAATGAAGAAAAAATTATGTTCTTCTTCTATATTTTGCTATATATATATATATATATATATATATATATATATATATATTTAGTTTCATAATAATGATTATACTATAATATTATATACATTTTTGAATGAACACATTGGAAATATATAAATAAAAAAAAAGAATTAAGGAGTTTTTTGCATAATATTTGCACAGAGTATTTAGTAATTTTCATTCAATGATACAGTTATTATTTACTATTTTTACCAACATCTAATCTTTTACAAAATTGTAGCGATGGAAATATATTTTAAATAACATCTCATTTACAATAATGTTTCAATTCTATAGCAATGTAGATCGCCAAATTCAGAAATGAAATTATTGATATTACCTCAAATCAATTGCAAAAAAACTTACATAAAATCGAATGTGACAAATTATTATGTATACCAAAGTCAATCCACTACTTTTGGAACATTCTATATACATTAATATTATTATATGTAATTGTATAAAATGACACTATTTACATATATGCTCGTCAACGTATATGCTTTTATAAATTATAAATATAAACATAATACATTACTATATATTTATTATTACATCAAGATTATATATGACCATTGGGTTGTTTTCAATTTATCTTAATAAAATTGTGTTGTACATATATATAATAACCAAATCTAACATTGATGAATATATACAAATATACAGAGTAAAAATGTATATAGAATTTATTTATAGAATAATAAAATTGTATCTATGACTGACTCTATATATATTTAGATATTATTTTACAAGCTTTACATATAGCTGAATCCTTCATATTTTATGGATTCAGGTGGTGTTTTATAAAATGTTCTTTAATTATTTTCAATAACTTAATTTAATAATTTTAAAATAATGAAAAATATGGTGAAATTATTAAATTTTAATGAATTCTACCGTTCTACATAAAATTAATCATTTTTATTTTCAGAATTATATATTATCATCATGATTTGCATACCATCAATTCAATCAATGCATATACGTATTTTATATGCGATTACAACCAGGCACACAATATATATATAAATATGTTTATTTCTACGTATCTGTATATAATAAACAAAATATCAATAGAATATGTCATTAAACTTTATGATCACTCAACCGTATTCGATATGTTTATTTAGCTGAAAAAATCATATAACCTTTTCAAAATTAAAATTCTTAATAAATTATTATATTAATTTGATATGTATGTATATATACGCATATGATATGATAGAAAAACATATACGAGAGTACATTTACGTGTGTAACATTTTCTCTATATATGGTATAATATACATTTAATTAATAATTATTGTAATAAAGCAAATAAAACAAATTAGAAATAAAAAAATAAAATGCACTCTTAGTAAGGTTTACATTCAACAATAAACAACAAGAATAGATATATTTAAATGGATTGGATAAGTTTATACATAAATAGGATGCCGACAAATGATCAAAGGACAATATATGAATATATATGTTTAAATAAATAAAGAACAATCATACCAGATAATAGGTTTGCATATGCATATATATAGAATGGAAATGAATATGAAGAAAAAAATTTGCAATTGATATTCTAGAGATATTTTATTTTATATTTTCTTTTCTATAATTTCATAATATGTAAATTTCGAAAAGGCATATATAAAAAAATCGGGTGTATATTTATTAAATATATTTACATATATATATATATAATATACGTATGTAGTATTATAATAATAAATGCGTAATTTGATATTTAAATTTATTATTTTTATTTTAATGACTATTATCATTCTGTAATCATCGTGAATGGATAATATCATATATAATGTATAAATGTATAATAACTATATAATATACAACCTTATATGTTTATATATAATATTTGTAACTTTTAAAACATTTTTTCTCTGATTTTTTTTCAAAGTTTTTGGAGAAATAAAATGTAATTAATTTGGTAATTTGAAAGAATATTAAAAATTGTATTGTATAACAAAGTTTACTATATAAACAGATTGGAAACATCGAGGAAAATACAATACCATCCAATTACATTATTTGAATAGCAATTAAAATTGTTTTGTTTATATATAATAAAGTTAAATAATAAAGTTAAGTAATAATATATTATATATTTTAAGTTTCTGCGATCGTGAACATAAATATTTAACTACATAAAATATTTATTTGCTAATCATTTTTGTTAAAACACAAGAATCGATCGTAAGTAATATGTTGTAATTTCAAATACAATGTGAAAATTAGTATTTATATATCATATATTATAGCACCTATATTATAATTATGTTATGACTCACAATACTTTTATTATATATAGAAAATTATATGTTTTTTAATATTTTAACTATATATATTACCAAATATAATATAAACTTAATTAGATAAAAAATGATTAAAACAATTTTGGATTCAACACGGGTATGCAATACAATTTATTTTGGTATATGCGAATAACTTTTCTTCGACATTTTATTATTCTGCATTTACGAAAAATATTAACATTTATTGCTATTTATTGCTATATCAATCGAAAGTCGAATTCATTTTTATTTTACATCAAACTATGTTATATATTTTAATTGAATTGAATTGATCAAATAAACATGATGGTGATGCTATTGTTGTAATCGTATATATTGGATTAATATATATCCAAAATACCTATCATCTTTTGAAAATCAAATACAAAAACTGTTAAATAAAAAAAATTATTTAATTTTTGATATAATACCAAATTAATTTTAGGGAAGATAAATAAGGCATAAGGACCGTATGTATATATTTTTCCGCATTTATTAGTTGAACCTCCGCACCATATATACATTAGTTAGTTATAATAACACGATTATATTTTTTAAAATACATAAACTTTCTACATTTTTACATGGACTTTGTTCATACTATTATAATATATGCATAATATACCAATATATATAGTTAAATTGCGTGCATATTATTTAAATTGTGATTAATTTATATTTATCCACATTATATATTATTTGTAATATACATATATTTATATGAATATGAATATGCATTGCTTAAATATTTGCATATATATGTATATGAATTAAATTATTATTTTGTTAACAACAGTTTTAATTGCTTTTGACTTAAATTATGATTCATAATAAATGTATGCAAGCAAATATATTACACATATGTTATACATGTATGAATGTACTTATATACAAATGTTAATAACACTCAGCTCATGTATATGATATAAACAACTATTTTGTATATAGGTATCCATTTGTATATCTACAATGAGTCATAAACAAATTACGTAAAGACATTTTACAATTGTATCCAATCTTTTAAAGCAAAAATAATTAGTAAAAAATATAATTTTATTATGATAGAAATTTTAATATTCATATATAGTCCAAATTTTAAAATTAACACCCCATCAAACCATTTGTGCATCATTGATTTTATTAAATACGTTATCGTATATTGGGCTAATATTTTAAGATAAATTTTACACATAAATGTTCGTAAATTATTCTGCTAATGAAAAACATAAAATCAATACTGATAAAATGCACATATTATATTGATTTTAAGATAAAAAAAATAAATGGCAAGTGCTTATGATTATATGGGAAAACCACATATGCATATGCATATATGATGATATATATATTTTGTTGGAAAAACGTTTAAATTAAATGATATTCAATAAACAAAACACACCCGTATTTGAATATTATAAATTTATGTATTCATTTTCTATATAATATACGTATAATATATATTTAGTTACAGAATATGAGCTTTAAATATAAGAGGATCATAGTATATACAGAAAACATAATTTTGGTTTAAAACTGTTATAAAGTTCATATATATCGTATATACATTGTATTATTATTATTATTATTATCATGAATTTTGCTTATGTTTGGTATGTTAACGTTTGCTGTTTTGATAGAAAATTTCTAAATTTGTTGCATATAATAATATCTATATTTAGAGAGATACATTTACATTTTTAGTATCCATATACTATATATATGGATGCATGATAATATCCAGTGGTTTTGGGTTTCTAAACTATCATACACTTTATATATATGCTTAGATACTGTTATGGTATACTCTGTGTAATTCAAACATTCAGATATTATATATATAATCTTAAACGATTGCATTTTAAACAATCTCTTTATATAATATAGTATATGTCTATTATATTATGTGGTACATATATTTAGTTTAGTATATAGATAGAGATTAACCCTATATATAGTATTTTTTTTTGTAAAAAAATAGAAACTTAACTTTAAATTATATAAATATATATATTCTATACTATATACAGAATATATTGCATTTGCATATACAAACTATATTTGTGAATAAACTTCTTTTATATGCATTATATTCTATATATATCTGAAAGTTATCTATATAAATATAAGGAATTAATATATATATTTTATATCCGTTATATCAATATCAATATAAATAACCGCATATATTTTTCCAGACTATACCGCTATAAAGCCATTATTATAATTTTGAAAGATTTCTTTTGTTTTATTTTAAGATAAAATAAAATGCATTGAAAATTCTTGAAAGGAAATGGTGAATTTTAATGTTTATAATTCATTCAATATGATTCAATATAAAGCGTAAAATGTTGAAATAGGATTGCGTTGCGGATGGATTCATACAAAGTTGAAAAGTTTATAAAGCATTTCCGGATTTTTAATGTATTTTTATATGAAACATATTATGAAATTAATTTCAGAAAGCGATTTCTTGAATAATTCGTTCACCGATTGGTTTTTAACACTTTGTCTAAAATATGTAGATAATAAATTGTAAATTCACCAGATGTAAAATATTGAGCTTTGGGCAATCTACACAAAATTAAAAACTAGACAAGATTTTCCGCAAGTTATGATAAAAATGGCCATTTTAACTATATTTCTGGAATAAATGCAAATAGAATTACTATTTTATTTATAAAGTTAAATAAAAATTATTTCTTTTCGAACGATATTTATTGAATAATTGTATATCTATTTGAAATTATATATAGATTTAAAATAAATGTGTTTAAATATTATTATTCAATTACGGATATAAATTCATGAATATTTAATTTACCTCATGTGTGCACATCGCGTTGTTAAATGTATAGATACTATACCAACTATGTATATTGATTAAAACGAACATATATAATGTATGGCTGTGTATGTTATAAACTGTTTGCGACTGTATCATATATTTGTCTTTCTTTACATATATACTTTGTGTATAAGATGATTTTTTTATATATACTATAATTTACAGAACACAGGTATATGATGTTGATTGTCGATCTGACTGGTGCATGACCTTAACTATGTTCATAATAAGAATGTATGATAACATATGATATTGTTGTTCTTAATATATATGTGTATATGCAGTATGGTGATGGTGTAACATAACATACATATTTATAGCTATGTGCTATAAATAAGCGAATGACCCCTTCGTATAAGTACAAAGTGTGGTAATATATATGTGATGTTGTTATTTTTTTTATTTCTTTTAATTTATTTTTCAAGAACATGTACAGTAAACATCCCATGTATATTGATTTCGATATAATGTAGGATCAGTAAGTTGACTATTAAATATCTAGAAAAGTATGTATGTGTGAAAATACAAAGAGTAATCCAATAATAAAATCTAGATATTTTAATTTTAATTTATTTAATTTTTTAAAATTAATATAAGAATCAAACGAAATTTATTTAGCTCTCTATATAAGGTGTTCATATATTTAGTGGCTTCACTGTTGCTTTGCAATAAGCATATATATATATATATATATATATAAATAAATATAAAATATATATTTATATTTGTATGTCACTGTGTGTTTTCTGCAATCGCTTATTTATTTCTTCATGTCATCCCGTTTCTTAATGTTATTTACAAAGTTTTTTTTTATTTTTATTTTTACTATGTCGTATACTTTAATTGTATATAAATATATATTCAACATCATGGTACAGACACCGCTTTTTCTTATATATATATACTTCCCTAATGATTGAATAATTTAAAGAAATAATATGATAATAATAAAAAAGCTAAATAAATATATCTACATTTTACGTTCATTTAATATATATAGTATACATATATATATATTATATATATAAATGCAATAAAATGAGATTTATTATACATTTTTTATGTATATTTAATGAATTCAATAAGTTAATCGTTAAATTACACTATATATATTTATTTAAGTTATATGTATATGTATATATTTATAAAAATGAATACTTATGATTGGATAATATATACATATATAAGATGAACGAACATGCAGTTTATATTTATTCTATATTGTATATATTATATGAATAATCAATAAATCGTCTACTTGAATAAATTGATTGCATTTTTATAATACATATATGAAAAAAAAACTAAATAACATACATATTTTTTGACATGCAAATTTTTGCCGTTCTCATAAGGATGTTGTAAAAGTATTGTATATAAATAAAAAAAAATAAAAAAAAAAAAAAAAGTACATTGGTATAGTTTTGTTTTTTTTGCATTCGATTTATTTGTATATTATCTTTAATAAATAAATACAATAATAATGTTTTAAAGTTTCTGAATTTGTTATATAAATATTTGTATTTGAAAATTAATAATTGTAAAATTTACAAAAGTTCATGTTACAATTGAACAGCGTTTTTATGCGTTCCTCGATGTTAAATAATCCTTTCATTTTTTTTAAACATATCCAATATTTTATAATCTATATTTATATCATTTCAATTGAAATAAGATGTTCGTTTATGATTGTTTTTGCTTATTATGCAATATAGTCGATTGCTTTTTTTAATTATATATATATTTTGTAAATGCCGATTTATTTAGAAATTTATTCGTTTTTTATGTGAGAAATTACTATATTTGTTTGTTTGGTTTGGTTTTTGTACTCCGTATATTTGTAATTACAATTTTATAATTGAAATAAAGTTAACCAAATTGTAAAACAAATCACAAGGAGTATATAGACTATAACGACTTATTCTATATTTATAAGTATAAAATTATATATATATAACTTTTCTAATGAAAATCTGTCAGATTCCTAATATTATATGTATATGTATTTATTATAAATCCATACTTATATATAAATAATCTTTATAAATATAAACAAAAAATATTTTTTCGTCTCTAAAATAAATTCAAATAAGATTAGAAAGTTTTGTCGTATATCCGTGTAATAAAGATCCATAAATAAGTGGATTGCATTTTTGTCCTACTTTATTATAATATTTGTATACAATGATAATGATGGTATTCATCAAATGTTTATTTTAAAAATAAATCAGTATAAGAAATTAAAAATAAGAAATTAAATAAGAAATTTTTTTTAATATATTGGGTATTTCTGCTGTATTCTTCATAATCTATCTTTTTGTATTTATGTGAAAATATCTATATTACTTCTTTCTTATATTATATATATATATATAATAATAATTATTTTAAAATTTCTCCTTTATGTATTGTATATATGGTATAAGAATATATTTTAAATTTAATTGTACGTATACATATTTTAAATTATATATAAATATAATATATCCATTTTCGCATGGAATTTGGAATTTTTGTTGGGTAAAATTTTGTAGTGTTTTTTTTTCTGTTGTTTCAAATAAAATAACAAATTTAATTTAATTATAAATAAATATACAGATATAGTATATAGAATTTTAGAAAAAGAATTTTTGGAATTATGCAAATTTATTTTAAATATTATTCTAAATACGTAATACGTTCGTGTAATATATAGATGGTATGATGTTGATGATGATGTTTATGACCTTAATGATATAATGTTTACGTATTCTATATCTGAAGTGAAATTTATATGAAACAGGGTATTATAAGATTGAAATATATTTTATAAATGAGAATATAATTAGGGAAAAATATTTTATATACCAAAAGTTTTTTTTTAAAACAAAAAATTTAAGCTTCTATTACGTATAGCATATACTTTATATTGAATAGTATTTTTATACTTTTGTTAAGAGTTTATATGTTTTATTTATACATTTATTTTTGCTGTGTAAATAAAGTTATTTTATATATAATATTTATTTCTATCAATGATTTTGGCAGTATTATATTCATTCATAAAATTCTATTTGAATATTCTTTATATTTCGGTTAAAAATATGAACACAAATGAATCGATGATTATAGATATGTTGTCGTTACCTGATAGATCGTCTACTATGCGGCTATCAAAGAATTACATTTCAAACTGTTATATAAATAAAAAATAAATAAATTAATAAATGAAAAATCCTTAAATACACTAAATCAATCATATATAAAAAAAAGAAAAGGTTTTAAATTTTCACAACAATAATTTAAGATAAATTTTTAATTTAAAAAAGGAATGAAAAATTTGTAAATGAATATCTTCCCATCATCATTATCATCATCATCATACAATAATGGTTTTAAAAGAATTCAACAAATCAAAATGTTTAACACAGTAATTATCAAATTTATATATAATACATATATGAAAATCAAGCTTTCATTACAAGAAATTTATAACTTTTAATACATCGCAGTACACTCGCTCATTTGTTGTGTATATACATATATAGATATATATACTATATATATTATCGTTTGAAAGCAACTATTATTATTATTTTAATACATTACAAAATAATGCACCACATACGATTACTATTTTATATATAAATATATATATTTTCATTTATGCTTGCATATTATAATTTTAGATATGTATATATATATATATATATACATATAGATACATTTATACATACATATTACATATAAAATAAATACGTGTAGATCTACAGAACTTTACTTTAAAATTCAAGACATATGTTTGTTTTCAAAATATGCCAAAATGTGAAAGTTCTTCTATTTGGAATTTTACACATATATTATATAATATATATATAAATAAATTTATATATATATATATATATATATATATATATATATATATATATATATATATATATATATATATATTATATAGAGATAAACATTATCAAAATAAGTTTGTTTTAATTTAAATTTCTTATATTTTTCTTTTAATACAACTAAGTATAAAATTATATGTATATAATATAAATGTATATCTGGTTATATAATATTCACATATGTTACTATTTTATATGAATTTGAATGATTTTAAACAACTTTTGCATATAATTATAATATTTATGCATATTATAACAAAATGAAAAAAAAAAGAAATATATAAAATATAGAAATCAGTGTATATACACAGATACTATATGGTGTTCACAGACAGACGACGATGTAAACGTATTTTTTTCCATATATATAATCCACACATACATTTTACTGTTTAAACAATTTTTTTTATAAATACATATATATAATAATAATACATTTGTAATATGGAACTTTTTCATGTTTATTTTTTCTTTTCATTTTATTTTAATTCAAATATGATTTAAATTTAAATTTGGTTAGGCGTAAATTAGGAAATTAAGTATTATTTTTTTTTGTAATTTATTTGTTTAAAATTAAGTTAAGATTTGTTTTATATCCAACATTAAAAAATGATTATATAACCATCCATATAGGATCGCATTAATAGATATAGTATATATAAAGTGGTATATTTATGAAAATTGAGACAAAACCATCGATTGTAATATTTGAGTTTTGACAAAATATTAATCTTTTATATAAGTCATGCAATTGATGCATGGAAAATATACGAATAGTTGAAATTTCTCTATATTGTATATAGAGTAATTACATGAAAAGAATATGTAATTCGAAAAATATTTAATGTATTTTATTTTTTGAAAATGTATTATATTTGTTTTTACAATACCATTCTAAATATAATATTTGACAATTTACCATGTAATTACTGATGATTTAAATATTTATAATATAAATATAATTTCGTGCTATTCAATGAAAAGAAACATTTATGAAATATTTATTTTATTTTTTTTTATTATCGTACATTTCTATGTTTTTTTAGTATATACGCATTCATTCCCATTTTTTCTTTTTTTTAACATTTTTACGACAGTTTCTTTATGACCCATTTCATTCATTCATTCATTTGATCCTAATTGTATGTTTTGTTTTTGATTTTAAGCACTCTTTTTTATTTTATTATATTTTATAAATAAAAATAAAAATTCTTTATTATTCCTTATTCTAAAAAAAAAAATTTCATTCTTTTTTGGTTTTGGTCATGGAAGAACTTATTTGGCATATTTTTTCTCATCGTATTCCGAAAAAAGTATAATAAATTTATTTATTTTTGAATGATAATATTTTTATATTCTTTCTTGGTGAATAACGTACGTCTGGGTGAATTAAATTAAAGTTATCATATATAGTGTCTCTGTTATGATAATATAGGAAAATATCCATTGTTTTGATTTGTTTAGATATTAAACTTGAACATATAAATTAATAAAAATATGGTCCAACGTGGGCCTTGTCCTTACTTATATGGTATATATATATATATATATATATATATATATATATATATATATAACATGTATATTGGAAAAATTGTGGATTTTAGAGTTAAGAAAAAAAAAATCCTTTACTGAAAAAATGATCTTGTAAATCTTCAGTTATATATTTATTTATTTGAAACTTATAAAAAATTGATTCAATTTATTTTTGTTTTGCCATTTTGTTTATTCTAAATATTCTTTTATTATATTTTCCTATATTCTAATCGAATGTAATCGCCATTTATCATTTTCTTGAAAGATTTAACTACGGGAATTAGCAACGTATAATATTCAAGGTAAATATTGGTAGGATAAAAAACATATTTTGTTTTCTATATACCGTATATCATATTATATATTACATGTAATAAGTAAATAAATATACATATTCTGATACAAATTATATAGATGTCGTGCAACGAATTGCATTTTTCTATTCGAATTGAAAATTTCCACAACGTTTCTGAAATTATGTTCATCTGCTAATAAACTGACATAATATGATGTTTCACAATCCAAAAGAAAATTCAACAAGAGGTGATTTTAGTTAACAAAAATTATTAATCTTTTGATTATAATTAATATTTAATTGATATATAAAATAAGACTATTTCTTTTTAATATATTTAAAGATGAAATTCTCTTAATGATCTTTTATTAAATATACCATATATGATGTGTTATTGAATCATCCAGTAAAGATCATGGAGATCACACACATAGAGATCATGATATAAAAATGGTATATATTTTTGATACGCCTCTTAAAAAATAAAAAGAAATTAAACGAAAGTATATTATAGAAAAATAGAAAAAGCATTAGAATGTAGAGTATTATTGATGAACATACATAAAACTCATTATGTTGGAAGAAAAATTATCCATAAATAATGTAAAAAAGTTAATACACAAATATAATTTATGTATATATATACATCTCTAAAGATTTATATCGAAAGACCATTTTTATAGTTTGATATCTAAACGTATTTTTATTTTATTTTATTCCAGTTTTTTTTTCATATATGAATGAAGGTTATACAAAATAAATAAATAAATCTATTCTATATATTTTATATATATGCCGAATATACCTATATATTTATATGTATTATTATGTTATATATATATGTATGTTATGTATATAGCAGCGTATAAATGTTGAAGTGAAAAAAATAGTGTAGTTTATATTTCCTTTTGATTTTTCCTATATATATTTTAACTATAAGATGTTTTTCTCCAATTCTTTACCTATATATAAATTATGTATGTTTATATAATGTATAAGTATATAATCAATAGAATATATAAAAATCTGTACACAGTATGTTTATTAAAGATTAGATCAGTCTGATAACTCAATCGCACGGTTTTCATATGATTACGGATTGAATCGAAATTTTTATATATAGTAAGATTTATTAAATTGGAAGACTCATTGTCACTATAGTCTAAAAGATGGATAACTTTTTTTAATAACTATAAAATTACAGTAACTTTCGACCTGCCCATTTATGCCTATGGGTTACTTTACTTTATAGATTATCAAATTATTATTCCTTTAGTTTTTAAAATAAAAATAAAAATAAAAAACACCTTGTATATAAACACCAAAAATGTACATTACACATAAAATAAAATCATTTCAACCCCCATCAAATTCTATAAATTTCTTTTCCTGATCCGACATTTTAGATGATTGATGTTAAAATCTCTGGGGTTTGATTGTGCTGAGTACAGCTTCTATGATAATATATATATATAACTATAGATGTGTGTTTATTATTTAGTACTTTTATGTATATTATATATGGATACTCAATATATAGTATATATGGATGGTATATACAGTCTTGAATTCATTCGATTTTACGTCTATAAAACCTCGTCAATGCATAGCTTACTTATAACAAATAATATAATAAAACACGCAATCATATATATATATATAGTTAGTTAAGGGTATACGCATATAGAAAAATACGCTGTGCAGATGATATCAAAATAGATATATAGGTAAAATCTATATATTACGTATACAGGGTGTCCCAGTACAGGGTGCCAACCCGAAACAGGCAGGTTCTACACCTCATTTCCAATCAAAAAATGTATGGCGACCCCATGTCTATCTCGCTTGGTTTTCAAGCTAGCCCGAAAAAACGATTTCGTTGAAGTTCAAGGTAGTACGTAGCTGTTATTTACCATATCTCAGCAACCACTTATCGGAATCCAATAATTATAACCTTGTTGGAAAGGTATTTTAACTATCTTTAACTGTTTCTAATAACACAAACATCGGCGACAACCCGTTTTCATGCTATAGCTGGTCAAACACAAGAAATTTCAACGGCCTCAAATATTTTTGTTATTTTGCAAGCCGAGAACTATAGAACTTTTATGTTTATCAACTGTCGGTTTTTAGAAAAACTTCTTTGATGTTTTAGCTTTAATTTGATGTACAAACTTTTGAAATATGTCAACTCGTCTTAGAGATATGACGAAAATAATATTGAAATATGACCAAAATAATGCAAATTTTTCAAAAATTTAAAACACATTTATTAAATTAAATTTAAATCTTTACTACAAAAATTGTTCAAAATGGTGTCCATTATGTGATCGACACCGTTTTAATACTGCCCTAGTAGCCGATCGAATTTGATTCGGATTATTTTTTAAAACTTCAAACGCATTATTAATGCCATTCATTAAATCTTCCCTGGTATGAACTGGTGTTTTATAAACCATGTCTTTACAAACCCCCATAGATAAAAATCTAATGGTGTGAGGTCTGGCGACCGTGGTGACCATTTAATGGGGCCATTTCTTCCAATCCATCTTTGACCGAATGTGTCATTTAAGTGTTCTCTTACACTTCGTGCAAAATGTGGGGGTGCACCGTCATGTTGAAAATGAATCAATCGCAAATCAGCTAAATTAACATCATCGAGTAAATCGAATAACCTATTTTGCAAAAAAACTAAATATGAATCTGAATCCAGCCGCCCAGGTAGAAAGTATGGACCAATTAATTGATTTGCAATCATTCCTGCCCATACATTGACTGCTATTCGTTCCTGAAATGCGTGTTGCCGAACTGAATGCCGGTTTTCCTTTAACCAATGATAATTATTTTTAGTATTAAATATCCCTTCACGTGTGAACATTGCTTCATCCGTATATAAAATTTGATTTAATATCCTGGGATCTTATTCATAACAACGAATCACCCAATCACAAAAAGTTATTCGGGGGACGTAGTTTATTTCTTTAAGTGCTTGAATTTTTTGCAAATGATAAGAATGTAAACCAGCAGCCTTCTTTGCACGCCAAGCATAGTTTTACTTACACCAATTTGGATGGCTGCTTTTGAAATTTATTTTTTACTGTTTTTTACCGTTTCAAACTTCCGAATTAGTCTTTATAAAACAAACTTAATTTTCTAATGAATATTAAACGTAAAACAACGTAAAAATGCCGAAGAGATGTAGCACAAAAAACAAAAGAATTGAATGAATTTATGACGGTAATAGATTTAACTGTTTTTATTTCTAAGTAACCATTAAATTAATTGCAATCCCTGGAAGTTATGTTACCTAGATAACGCGATAACAACAGAACATTGAACTTTGCAATGTAATAAATGTGTGTTAAATTTTTGAAAAATTTGCATTATTTTGGTCATATTTCAATATTATTTTCGCCATATCTCTAAGACGAGTTGACATATTTCAAAAGTTTGTACATCAAATTAAAGCTAAAACATCACAGAAGTTTTTCTAAAAACCGACAGTTGATAAACATAAAAGTTCTATAGTTCTCGGCTTGCAAAATAACAAAAATATTTGAGGCCGTTGAAATTTCTTGTGTTTGACCAGCTATAGCATGAAAACGGGTCGTCGTCGATTTTTGTGTTATTAGAAAGAGTTAAAGATAGTTCAAATACCTTTCCAACAAGGTTATAATTATTCGATTCCGATAAGTGGTTGCTGAGATATGGTAAATAACATCTACGTACTACCTTGAACTTCAACGAAATCGTTTTTTCGGGCTAGCTCGAAAACCAAGCGAGATAGACATGGGGTCGCCATACATTTTTTGATTGGAAATGAGGTGTAGAACCTGCCTGTTTCGGGTTGGCACCCTGTACTGGGACACCCTGTATAATACTAAATATATAAATTTATATGAAATTATCATGAGAAAATCAGTAAATCATCATCCATTCTTCTATATATTTATAATAATCATTCTTATCATAAATTAAAGTATACCAAATATATACACATAAATAATTCTCTTTTTATACTTAAAAAGAAATGAAAAATTTATGTTGTCATTGTTTACCTTATTTTGTGAAGGCATTATTATTATTATTATTATTATTATTATTATTATTATTATTATATATACAGACACATCCCCATCCATATATTTTGATAGATATAATAAAGATGAACAAAATTTGTAAGAATATATATATATATATATATATATTTATAGGCCTCGTTTAACGTTTCTGTATATTAATTGTATAATATATACAACTTTTTGCTTTAAAATTTATAATCTTCATTTTATTTTCCCAAAGAAATGTTTTATATACTGTATTTGCAAAGCTATACCATAAGAAAAGATATGCCAACCCATAAAGGTATCAAAAATAAAAATTCGTATATCCGAATATGGAAAAAAATACGAGCAAATATAATAATATATATAAAATAATGAATTTTAATAGTCCTCAGAATAACATCATTTATTATCAGAAAATTTTAATTAAAAATGTGATTTATAAATTTAGTGAATTTATTTATAAATTATATTTTTTTTTATTTTTGCATATATCAAATTATATCCTTGTTGACGATCTAGAGCCGTAGATATTGATAAATAAAAATATGTATACATTTATGCATGGATTATGATTAAAATTATTCAAAATCTCTATCTATGGATATATAAAAAAAAATAATTAGTTTATTTATTAATTGTATTATTGCTGGTGGTATTATATAATTTTGTAGGTTTTAGTTTCATTTAAAAAATGTCATTTCATATTTTATTTATTTTTGTATACTTTTACTTGTTCATATGTTTTTTTTGTTTCATATGTACGTACATAGACAGGTGTTAAACGATTTACATTTTTATGGATTAAATATTAATTGAATTTTTTATTATATAAATTATTTTATAATTAATTTTAAATTGTATTGGAATTTTTATTATTAAATACTTTTTATAAATGATTCTGACATTTTTAATACATATATTGATTCATTTATATTTTCCAATATTTTGGAGATGGTAGAATTTGCAAGTTTATCGCAATTTAAAACTCAAAAATTTGCCATACGCGTTATACAGCTTCTTCGCATATCAAACTGTCGTATTTTACAAGCCCTATCAAGGTTTTCCTAGACGAAATAGATAGTTATAGTCGTAAATTGAATATTATTTAAAATACTGAAAATGTTGCTTCGTGACTTTGGAGTAACTTCGAAACAGATTTTAACAACTATAGAGGTTGCATTCGAAAAGCTTTCATTATCCAATTAAAAATAACTTATTCTCGTGTTTTTTTTTAGAAAAACTATTCTATAAATTCATTTTATTTTATTTAATATTTTTGCAGCCATTGATATTATAAAGTTATAAAATGAGTTATAAAGTATAAAGAACTTTAATTTGGGTTTTTTTATATTTACATTTGGAAAAATATTTTATTCATAACATCATCGTATATAAAAAAAATACATAGGTATAAATAAAAAAATAAAATTAAAATAATGAAAAACTAATTATATTCTTTTGTAAAATAAAAATAAATATTGTTTTTTATATTGCACATATTCGTGTTTATTTAATACAAGTATATATTCTGTAAAAAAAAAGATGAACATAGCAATGCTTTTTTGTAATTGGATGTTTATCAACAAAAAACCAAAATTGTACATATGTATAAAGTCATACGTATATACGCCAGTAAACGAAATTAACAATTATTTTAACAACAATAAACAAAACACTCCATATATACAGGGTGTCCCAGCTAACGCTATCCAGCCAATATCTTCGAAACCAGTGGAGTTATCACTAATTTGATGTTAGTAGACTCCCACTGGATTCCATTTGGCTACATTTTTATGTTAACCCCTTCCTCCCCAAGTTAACCCTTATGTGCTTAATGGATATCAACTTTGGAAAATCAAATGTAAACCTATATTTTTTTTTCGCTTATTTTGAAGAGCGTGACGAGCAGTTGAAAAAAATGTAATCCCATGGGGATTTTTTCCACATATAGTGATTGTCCATGTAATGGAAAATGTGCGAAAACTCACTAAATCTCTATGAAAACAGGTGTTGTGATGTATTAGAATGTTGTTCTACGTTGAAAATTAAGGGGGGTATCCAAACAGCCCAAATCCCCCACGCCACCTTTTAAGGGCAAAAATCTAGGTTCTGATTTTTGGATGATATTTTTGCATTCTATCAAAAAAATATTGTTTTATAATGCAAAAATCGCAAATTTCGCCTTTTCCCCTTAAAAACGGGGCGTGGGGGGCTTGAGGTGTTTGGACACCCTCCTTAATTTTCAACGTAGAACAACTTTCTAATGCATCACAACACATGTTTTCATAAAGATTTAGTGAGTTTTCGCACATTTTCCATCAGATGAACAATCCCCATTTGTGGGAAAATTCCTCATGGGACCCCCCCCCCCATATTATTACATTTTTTTCAACTACTCGTCACGCTCTTCAAAATAAGCGAAAAAAAATATAGGTTTACATTTGATTTTCCGAAGTTGATATCCATTAAGCACATAAGGGTTAACGTGGGGAGGAATGGGGTAACATAAAAATGTAGCCAAATGGAATTCAGTGGGGGTGCTCGAACATCATATTAGTGATTACTGCACTGATTTCGAAGATATTGGCTGGATAGCGTTAGCTGGGACACACTGTGTGATTTTAATTATAATTTTATTAGGGATTATATTCAAATGATTGTCTCTATGATTTTGATTACAGTCTATATAAGGGATTAAATTTATATATACAAAATCAAAATGTATTTTTTATTAAATTATTTTCCCCTACTTTAAATTATAATTTTTATTCAGATAAAGTATGAAATTCTTATTTTTTGGTCAAAGACCTTTTTGTATTCTTGTTAACGGACGAATAAAAAGGGATAATAACAACTTAAAAAATGGATCCTCGGTTTTCGATCGATAAAAATAGAAAATAAATTCGCAATTTGGCAGATAAATATATATATTCAATATAAATATCCCGATAATTTTATCAATTGTTAAAATTCGAATCGAATCATTTATATACTCCTGTATTGTTTTCTATATATTTAAACATTATATTTTATAGAGTATAGAACTCAGTATTTTTCTGTAAAAATATTTTATTTATTTCTTACAATTTTATGATATATATTTTTTATATATTATTTTAGGTTTAAAAATAGATCAAAATATAATTTATACAAAAACAATCAATTTCCGTATACATAGATGACATTTATATAAACTGTTTTTAGCTATATGTATTGAATGCATTAAAAGCTATACAAAATAATTGTATGTAAGATTTTTCCCCCATATATTACGATATATACTATGAGATTTTTCATTATATTTATTGAATTAATGAACATATATGAATATATATTTATGGTATACGTAATTTTGTAAATATAATAAAAGTAATTAAAAAAATGATATCTTTTTCTCGATATATAAAGGGACATCATAAAACTATACTTTATTATTATTAATGTTCACATAAAAATTATAGATATTAATATTCCCAATATTAATATAAATAGATATATTTATTATCTGAGTTTTTGTTGTTATTTTTATATATAGTTAGTTGTACATATTCTGTAATAAGACTTGTTGTCTTAATTAGTTTTGTATATGTCTCCGTATATATAATACGTATATATGTACGGAACAAATTTATGATTTAAGCAGCAGTTACAATTTTCTATATGGATATATAATATATAAATATATAACTATAGATAGAGACATATATTTTTCAGATAATTGATATGCGTTCGTTGGTTTCATTATAACATCATTTATCAGTCAGTGTATATATGTAAATAAAATACGTATTTCCTTAATTTATATATATACTAAATTTTACTTTCTATATACGTATATCATTTCTAATTTCTATATTATAAAACATTTTCAAAAATAAAGTTATACACTTATTGTTTGTACGCATATATTATATATTTATTTACCCACACACACACTATATATATATATATATATTCAATTTACGACATAACTATATATGTTGTAAGTTCGTATATTTGTTTTGGTTTGGTTAGGATAGTTGGGATAGGTGATTGAAAAAAAACATTTATGATTTGAAAAACTAACATTTATTCCAATTTTTTTTTAAACAAAAACTTTATTAACTCCGAACATATAAAATACAATTTTCACTTTCTTAAATACTATATATTTTGAAGCTCAAAGATTAACTTGCCGCTTTGCAGGGTAGGGGCTGACACAAGTTAATCCTTTCGCTTATAATTCATTACTGTCCTGTTAATTAATTTTTCTAAAATCAAAATAATAGTTTTTTAATAATTTAATAATAATTTTTTATTTATTAATACTTAAAAAAAATACGAATATAAAATATGCATTTAAAGCAAATATGCATGCATATCGCAAAACATATATTTATGCTGATTTTGATATCTATTCTATCATATCTATTCTATCATATAAAAATGCTGATTTTCATATCTATTCTATATTTTAATATTTTTTATTTAATAATGTATTAAATTATTTAATAATTTAATAATGTAACATAATATATGCACATACGCTAAAAATGCATATATTTAAAGCAAATATGCATGCATATCGCAAAACATATATTTATGCTGATTTTGATATCTATTCTATCATATCTATTCTATCATATAAAAATGCTGATTTTCATATCTATTCTATATTTTAATATTTTTTATTTAATAATGTATTAAATTATTTAATAATTTAATAATGTAACATAATATATGCACATACGCTAAAAATGCATATATTGCGATATTCATGAGAATATCCCAACAAATTTCATGTGAACTGTATGGGAAAGTAGCAAATTGTATCATTTTTAACATTCTTTTGCTATTTTCCCACATCCGTTACACAACATTCCTCCGCCCTTTAAAGAAAAAAAAATGGCTAAACATCGTTTAGACATTTTTTTGTAAAAATGAAACGAATGATATATATATATATATATATATATTTTTTTTTTTTTTTTTTATCCCTAGATCCAAACAAAAAAAAAAAAATTAATAAATATTGAAAAAAAAACTTTTAAGTTAAGATAAATTATTTCCGCGTCTTTCGTATGTAGGTAAAAGAAAATATTATCGGTATTTATTAATTTTATATATATTATTTATTATACTAATATTATTTATCTATTGTAGTTACATCTAATTATAACCGACTCTTTTATACGTGAACATGTTTGATATCACGTTTTGGACTATCGATGGTTGTCTGCATAGAATCGCCGGTTGTAGGATGATTCTCGATTTTCAAATCAATCTTAGCTTTGTTAGCAGAACTGGTTGCGCCTTTCCGCATGACGATATAAACTACGATAATGATTAATACCAACGTGACACTTCCGAACGTATACCCCTGAATTTGTGTAATGTTCAGCATACTTTTCCTGAACCCGCGTTCTTCCCGCTCGTGTGTAATTTGTCCCATTAAATCTTCGATTGGTTGTTTCCCTTCGGCAAGAAGCTTGTTGAAATAGCGATGATCTGTTAACATCAGCCTAGATACGGGTGGGAAAACAGGGTTAATATGTTGTAAGTTTTCTGGGTAGGTACTTGGTAAATTTGGTAAAATTGATGACGGAGCGTATTTAACGACCGCCGTGGTGTTGAATTTCGCATTGAACGATAACTCAAATTCGGAATTTCCAATCAAACATGGTCGTAGAAATTGAATTATACCCAAACCGAATAAATTAGTTGTATACCGATCATTGTCACAGCTGAAATGCAGTGTGATGTTGTTTTGCATCCTAAATAACCATGTGTTGTCCGCAATCATTTTAACAAGTAAACGATGTATGACGGGTATAATCATGTACTCACACGTCGTGGTATTTGTATGAGTGAGATGATTTACCAAACAGTTGGTGGTAGTGCCCAAATAAACCGGTTGGTATAGTTTGCAAACAAGGGCATTTGATGTCTGGGTACATTGAGAGTGTTGTTCACCCGTTAAAATTACGAACTTTTTCTGCATAACATTTTCTGCAATGTATTCACCACCATACCTTAATATTTTATCGAATTGGGTGTTGACTGCGGTTGGTAGCAGGTACACTTTCTGGAGCTGGTAGGTGATGTCCTCTGGCAAAGGGATATTGATGGATATAATGAGACTATTTAGTGCTCTGTCTGGTAAGACGGTGATACTATATAGTTCATGCAACGATTCCCAAGTTCTAAACATTTTGTTGACAGATACTTGGCGAATGATATTACCTTGAATGTTTGTTAATGTTTCGTGGTCAAATATTAGTGGATGTAGTTTGTTCTGGTATAGATCGTCAATTATCGATATATCATTGAACTGTCTATCATGCACATCCATCAGTTTTTCATTCAAACCATTCATCAACGCGTTCAATTCCATCTTTATATTTTGCATTTGAAATCGAATTTGCGACTCCGATAAATGGTTGCTCAACTCAAGTTGTAACTTATTTGTAAAATTTTTAATTTCATCCTCATTGGCCATTAAGGATGTTATTGGTTGAGTGAGTTTGTCGTAAGTGGATTTCAAGACAGTGACCTGTTTGTCCAACAAATTTAAGGTGTTGTTTTCATTAATTTCGTTGTTCTTTAATGTTGCATAAATATTGTTGGCATCCTCGCTATCCATTACTCCAAATGCCCATTTTTGAAAACCTCCTATGAAATTCAATGCGCGTTTAGTTTTATGACGCAAAAATACTCGTTCCAACTCCATGCTACGCGTTTGTATGCGATTAATGAAGATCTTTATATTTCTCGTAAAATCCTCACATGTTGACTTAAAATTCTGTCCCGCCTCGTTGGCAAGGGCGTTACAAACCTGATGTATAAAATGGGTGCAGTTATCGGCGTAGTTAAGCATTTGATCGTAATCATCCAATGTGAATTTGGTAATGATCCTCCATGTATTTTTATAAAATATAACCGAATTATGTTGTTCAAATAAAACATGAGTGTCGTCAATGGAGCTGATATTATATGGTGCATTATTTTGTACGGCGTTTGATGCTGCCGACGATAATGTCGTTAGAAGAATCAGTAAAAATTGTCTGTTATCCATTTTTGTATACTTAATTTACACTAAAAGATAGGGTTTTTTTTTTTAATCCTTTTTTTTTTTTAAATTGTCACTTTTATTAATATAGTAATCTTATTATTGTCTTATTAACGTCTTATTTCGAATTGGTTTGGAAAACAACACTTTCACGTAATTTACACTTTTGGGTTTTTTCTTTTTTATAGTTTATATATTTAGTCTCTTGTTCAAATCACTAATTGCACTTCAAATCTGTAATGTTCATTTGGTTTATTATTTATTAAAGTTTATAATGTTGGTTTTCATTTCAATGTTTTGTTATAATTGTTGTTATAATTGTTTTGTTATAATTGGTGTTGTTATAATGTTTGTGTTATTTGTGTTTTTTTTTTTTTATATATATGTACACTTTAAAATGCACGTAAGAATTGGTTAACTAAATTTTAATAGTAATAGAAAGATAAAAAAAATGTATACTAATAACCTAACACTATGTAGTATGTACTAAGGATATATATAAATATATTTGTTTTTTTTTTTACAATTTGGGTTAACCCAAATTTCCTTATTTATTTTTTTTTTTTTATTATTATTATTATTTATTTAACAACTAATGATGTATGTAAAATGCCAACATTAGTTTTTAATAAGCACTATGGCTGCTAGGGCCTTTGGCTTTTACCGGAATTAGAAATCATTAATATTATAATTATTAATGTAATTTTAATAATGATGATGAGTATTTGTTATATACTTTCATATATAATTGCGAATATGTGTGTGTAGTAGACTTTGTAAATCTTTGGCTGCGTCCGACACAATATACCAAAGATATTCATTAATTTGATCCCAATGAATAAATGGTGACTTAGTTCATGAATTCAAATCATAAAAAGCACAGAAAAAATTTTCCGGCCAGGATTTGAACTCGTGACCACCCGCAATTGGGTTGGATGCTTTATCAACGGCACCACCAAGTCGTCATTTTTTTTTTTTTTTTTTTTTAAACATATATTTAGTTCTATATACTTAAATTATAAAAAAAAATTCTATTTTGTTTATTTTTCTTTTTTGTATAAATTCTTAAATTTTGTATCTTAATTTTAATAAAACTTTTAAAATAATTTTAATTAATTATTCTGACATTAATACGTTTATTCCACGCATATTTTCAAACGGTTGTTGTGGACTCGTTTTTGTCCCCTTCCCATGGTTATGGTGGTATTGACCGGATTATTCACAGCCACCACCGAATATGGACCCAACCAAACACGGGAGAATTTGTTTTCCTTGGTAGGATTCCGTAGAAATACCTTATCGCCCACATGGAAACGAACCGTTTTGGTGTATTGGTCGTAATGCCTTTTTGACGCCTCCTTTGATTGGATTAAGTTGCGCCTGGCGATTTCGTGGGTTTTCTGTAATTTGTATTTCAATGAATAGTAATAATCCTCAAAATTGTATACTGGCTCGGGTGCACGTCTTAAAATGCAGGGTAGTTCCGCCGAAAACCCGAAAAGACAATCAGAAGGAGTCAATTTGATTGACGTGTGATAACTATTATTATGTACATGAACCGCCTGCCGTAACCATCGATCCCAAGTTTGGGGACTTTCATCCACGAAGGATCGTAAATATTCCACCAACGGTCTGTGACCCCTTTCGAGTGTCCCATTAGACTGTGGGTGATAGGCAGTGGTCTGTAATTTCTTGATGTTTAATAAATTGCAAACACGTTGAAATAGTTTGCTTGTAAAATTCGTCCCCTGATCCGTTATTAGTTTTTTCGGGATGCGATATCTTGTAATGATTTCGTTATAGAAACATTCCGCCACGGTTTCGGCCTCAGCGTCTGGTAACGCGTAACAATCGAAGTATCTCGTTAGATCGTCAATAAAGGTCAAGATATACTTGTTATTGGAGGTGGTGATGGGCAATGGACCAACGATGTCGAGATAAACCTTATCGAATGGCTTGGTTGGCGTATCGGTTAACACCATAGGCATTTTTGTTGATTTTGAAATTTTGTTCCCCTGGCATTTTTTACATTTTTTCACATACGTCTCGATATCGTCATACATGTTAGTCCAATGATATTGTCTTTTGATTCGCTTGTAAGTTTTTTGAATACCCTGATGTCCTCCCAAGGCGGAATTATGGAACCCCTCGATAACCTGCCGAATTTCAGTGGGATCGGTTAATGTCATGACGGAGGAGAAACCGTCCAACAAATTTTCCACGTCCATTTGATTAATGTCATTTTCGGCTGTCAATGGGTCCCCCGGGTTACACGGGTTTATTGAATTTGTGTCAATTTTATTTTGATTACCATCCCCATTATTAATGTCAACGGGTTTAATTGGTTCCAGTTTTTGCCCGGACCTGGTTTGTACCATATGTACCGGTGTTTCCGCGTTTTCCGTATTACTTACTACATTGTTGTCAGGTATTCTACTGAGAGCATCCGCATTAGTGTTATACTTGCCCGGTTTGTATTCGATGTCATAATCATACTCAGAAAGTTTGTGGTGAAAACGAATCAATCTGGATGTAGGATCTTTGACATTGAAAATCCCCTTTAAGGGACGGTGATCCGTGATGATGGTAAATTTTCTTCCAAGGAGATAACATCGGAAATTTTTGGTGGCCCATACCATTGCTAGTAATTCCCTTTCAATGGTGGAATAATTTCTTTCCGCGTCATTTAAAGAACGACTCGCAAATGCTATGGGTTTGTCACCCCCAATTTTTCCCTGTGACAAGACGGCCCCCAATGCGGTTTGACTAGCATCGGTGGATAGAATAAATGGCCGTGTAAAATCGGGGTATGCCAATATAGGTGGTGTGATAAGTGCATTTTTCAATAATTGAAAAGCATTTTCGCTTTCTGGTGACCAAATGAATTTTACCCCTTTTTTCATTAATTTGTTAAGTGGACCCGCGATATTTGAGAAATCCCGTATAAATTTTCGATAATAATTCATGAACCCCAAAAATGATTGCAACTGTTTCGTAGTTGTTGGTGCAGGATAATCCGTTACACATGAAATCTTTCCCGGGTCAGGCAGTGCGCCCTCCTCCGTGCAATGATGACCCAAATATACCACCTCGCGTCGTAAGAACCTACATTTTTCCGTGTTTAATTTTAAATTATGTCGTCTTAAACGTTCGAATATATGTATTAATTTGTTATTATGATCTTCTAGGTTTTTTCCATACACCACGACATCATCAATATATACAAAACAATGGATTCCCTGTAAACCCATCAATACGTGATTCATAATGCGTTGGAATGTGGCGGGTGCGCCCGTCAATCCAAACGGCATGCGTTTGAATTCGTAATGACCGAACATGGTGCTGAACGCGGTTTTTGGGGCGTCGGTTGGTTCCATCAGCACTTGATGGTAACCACTCGCCAAGTCCAAGGTGGTAAAATACCGCGAATGCCCCAATTGGTCCAGAATATCCTCAATTCTGGGCAACGGGAATGCATCCTTGACGGTGATTTGATTTAGTTTACGGAAATCGAAAACAAGGCGCCAACGCTTCTTGCCATCTGGACCAGGTTTCTTTGGCACGACCAATAGAGGCGTGTTCCAGGGGCTTTTGCTATATTGGATAATGTCGTCGGCCAGCATTTCCTGAATTTCGGTGTGAATGAATTGTTTGTGTATATCCGGCAGACGGTAGTTTTTCTGGTTGATTGCCGGATGATTTGAAAGAATGGGAACCGAGTGTGTTAAAACATCCGTATGACTCAACCTGTCACCATCCAAATGGAAAATGTCGCCATAAGCAGTGCATAAGTCGAGAATTGACCCCCTTTCCTCCGAATTTAAATTTTGATCCAGATCCAATACCGCTTCCAATTTACGACATCTCGCTGTCCGCCGTTGTTCCGATTGAATATTACGTATATTGTACGAATTAGTCCCAGAGTTCAATATTTCATAGTTACTCAATTTATCGAACGTGGGTGTAATTTCCCCAATCGTCATGTCCCCTTCCAGCGTGTTAATGACCGATACGTATGCCCTATGATTAACAACCTTGGTTATGGTATTCCCGATGTACACACCTCTCAGTATTTCCTGGGATTTAACGATAATTTCACCCGATTGGATGGGACAATGCACCCCGATAACAGTTTGTGTTCGCCCAGGCAATTCGTTGGTCAAGTTCACTGAATTAACCATTACCCGCTGGTGGTCGGACCGAAATGGAAATTCCCCCATCACATAACCCCGCTTATCACATATCGTTAAAGTTTTGGAAATTGAGTCAATTATAGACCGTCCCCACAAAATGTCCCGTCCAATTATTCCATCAACCGGTAAACTAGACGCCCCATCAATTACATGCCATTTAGCTGTTATTGGCTTTGTCATAATTATTTTGCCATGAGTGGACCCCAAAGTTATACCTCCTCCCCCATAAATTCCACCCAGATTAATTCGATCGTGCGAATCGATTGGAACCTCCGGTCGTAAACACTCCCGGTTTAATAAACTTATATCCGCACCCGTATCGACGAGTAGTGTTACTTTCTTGCGTTTAGCTATGTCCAATGGTATGCCCACGAAGACATCGTCCCCCAAACTGTTATATTTACTATTGATATTTAAAGACGTATGCCCCCTAACCCGGCCATGTTTTCGAAC
Organism: Dilophus febrilis; assembly: GCA_958336335.1. Classification (NCBI taxonomy): domain Eukaryota; kingdom Metazoa; phylum Arthropoda; class Insecta; order Diptera; family Bibionidae; genus Dilophus; species Dilophus febrilis. The sequence continues at coordinate 14,780,263 of OY284469.1, read as the reverse complement.
CGAGTTAGTTGACGGTTTACTGACTTCCCCGTACTTAAAAACTAGGTATAAAAACAAAATGCTTAACTTACTGCTAATAAATATTGATAGAAAGAATATAAATGACTTGAAAAAGTCGAAACTGACATTGTGGTGGGAAGGCAACTTCCAGTTTTTAATAATTGATAAAAATAATATTCCTCGTTTTCTTAATTCTAGATATATGGTATTATATAGGAAAGATATGATTAGCTTTCCCGATTGGATACTTGTAATTAATATATGCTGTTTTCTTAAATCTAAATAACCCTTGTTGTGTAAATCTATTCCTACGTAATTATCCGCAAAAGAACCGTTAATGCAATGACCATTTGTCCTGGCTGACCGCTTAGGTCGTGTACTATATGGTTTACGCTTTGTCAATGTTTGCCCGAAATGCGCGATATTCTTCCCCACCGCTAGAAGGGAACACGCCAATTTCTTTAGGACCTTTGACGAAAGTGCTTGCCAATATATAATTATACATACCAGATAGTGCAACATCCCCACTAGGGATGATTCATTTGCCTGTTTTTTGACAGGAGTAGATTTATGATGGCATTTTAATATTTTATAAGTAATTGTCTTATGTCTAGGTTTTTCTATTAAAATTGTAGAGGTTTGCATATTTGGGTGTGGTAAAAACTCTTGCGGTTTATTTGACGTAGGTATAGTATCTACTTGCCCTGAGTCGCAGCCCGGGTTGGTTGGCTGGACTCGTTCTCGTTTCCCGACGCCGATGTCTGGCGTTGCAAATATCGTTTCTTGGTAAAACATCGATCCTCATCATGACCCAAACGACCACACCAGTTGCATTTAATGTTAGAATAGCTAGGCCCGTTAATGTTTCCGCTTTGCCCATTATTATTCCGGGCATATGCGACAAAATGTTCCTTTGGGCACACTCCCCTGGTATGGCCATAACACCGACAACCATTACAATAGGGAGCTGACCGGCGTTGTCTACAATCAGCGTATGAGTGACCCATTTGATTGCAAAAACCGCATTTTCTGGGTCCATCAAAGACCATATTGTTAGATCGGGGCACAAAGGTCTGTGCCGGTGGGATATAATATTGTCCATTACTTGGTTGCATGACCTGGTAAGTTAACTGACGATCCGGTACAACGGTATTTTGACCCATATGTGGTTGAACTGCCGGCAAATAATTGGCCCGCGCAAGTTGATAATTGTTGGGATACATACCACCCATTGGATACGGTTGAACCAATTGCGGTTGACTGGGTGCAGTTGGTGGAAGATTTGGCGGTCGTCTCAATAGGGTTTCAACGGATATAGCAGATTCTAGTAAGGTGTTCAACTTAGTTTCCCGACTTCCCAGTACAAATTGTTTAAGGGATGGGTCTAACAATCCCGTTTTGAAAACTCGAACCTGAATATCTTCCATTTCAGATTCCAAAGCCATTAATCCAGCGGCCGGGTATCGTGCCGCAGCGATCTCGCGAGCCCTATTAAGTAACAATATTAGCCTATTCGCAAACATTGTCAAATCCTCCGTGGGAAGTTGGCGTTCTTGTCGTAACTCATTCAGAATGTCGTCTACCGTACGCGCAGGGAGATATGTCGAAGTTATAGCCGCGATAAACGCATCCAACGTTACGATGTTTCTTCCTCGAATCAACTCGAATGCACCGCGGGTTAAACGCGTGGTTAACATTTTAACAAGTATAACATCATCCTCCCTTTCCACACACGTACCGGCCAGTGAACAAGCATTTATAAATTCGCGCACCTGGGATGCCAAATTAGGATTGGGGTCTCCGGAGAACTGTGGTACCAAGGTAGCCACCAATCGGCTGGTTGTTTCAAACGACATTGTTGCCAATCGATGTGACGCGCCAGGCGATGTCGGACTTAAATTAGCAGAAAACATGAGCGACGTACGCGAATCGGAGATGGTGGTTTTGGAACCCAATGACTTTGGTAATAATTTGGAAAACCGTGCTCTTAATTTATTAGAGGTTCCCCCGTGTCCGGAATTATTTATACCACGCAACGATTCCAATTCGCCCTGCAAACTATCGATTACCTTATTTTGATCTGCAATGGTGACAGACAATTCGTCGAGTTGTTTCAGAAAACCCGTCTTCGTTGGAGAGGTGGAATCGCCACGTGAATCGTGCGTGTCGTTTAAATTAACCGTAACATCCAATGTCAATTTACGTATTATATCGTCCTTGTTTCGCAACTCGCCGTGTAATCGTGCGTTTCTGGCCCTTGCGTCTGTTAAACCGCTTTCCAAAGTATTAATTTGTTGTTCTAACACCCCAGATTCTTCCTCGGCCCTGGTTTGATTGCCTTTGTACAACCCAATGGATTTTTCTAAATGTTGGATCCTCTCCTTGTACTCCTGGAGGTTTTTTGAATTTTCCTGCTGATCTAATTGGATGAGTTCAACCAATTTGGCCAAAATAAAATCTGTAGTTTCCAATCGATGCAATTTTCCCCAACGTAACGTGACCTCAGATTTAAATAAGTCGTACCGTTCCCTACCGAGAAGTCGTCTTACATCTGTTAATAAGTTGTCATTTAATAGTTTAATGGAGAGCTCTTGTTTTTTATTATATCCTTCCATAAATTATTCGAACCAGAACGGGTTAGTAAATAGCAAAGAAACAATTTCGAATATTAGTATAAATTATTGGTGCCACGGAAAAATGATCTTGGTTATGATCATTTGCATTGTTTTGAAAATTAAATTTAGGCCAAATTTGGAATAATCAAAAAAAAAAACATAATTCCATATGCCCATAATTTTATTTAAATGAAAAAAAAAAAAAATAAACAAAATAGTTAGTATATTGGAAAATTACGTTCTTAATGAAATAGACATATACGCACATAAAATCGCATCATCATATATTATTTTATTTTAATTAAAATAGATATTTTTTTTTTTTTTTTTAAATATGATAATTTAATACTTATGTACCTATATGTATAGGTATATATATAATATATATATATTTTTATTTATTTTTTTTTTTTATATAGACAATATTTCTTTGTTAAAAACTATATGTATATATATATATATATATATATATTTTTTTTTTAAAAATAGAACAATAGAACTAACTAACAATAAGTAAAAACAAATTTCCCTTTTTTTTATATATAAAAATTATGTTGTTAAAATAAAAAGCATTTTTTTTTTTTTTTTATTTTATATAAAAATTATTTTATTATTAAAAATTCAATTTTTTTTTTTTTTTTTAATTTTTTCGTCATAAAAATAATTAAATGAACAAAATTAAAGGAACCAAAATTAGATATTTATTATTATTTTTTTTTTTTTAAATGATATATACATTGTTTTATCATATACAGAAATTTTGTTTTATTTTTCTCTAAATCTTACACCTAGACTATTTGTATCATATTATTAATATCTATTAACTTACATTTTTTTTTTTTTATATGTTATTACATACTAGCATTACAATATTTTTTTTTTTTTCCGTTTATTTTTTTTTTTTTTTTATATATATGTTTAATATTTATATTATATATATAAAAAGAAATAACCACATTACTACACAATTTAACATAACATTTGATTTTATATTATTTATGTATTATATATACATATAGTTTGTTTTTTATTTTTGGTATTAATATTCCATATATATTTTATTATTTCACAAATTTTATCATTTTTATTAACTTGATTTTTATTTGTGTTTTAATACATTTTACTTTTCACTTTTAACAAAAAACTAACAATCACTTATAATAACCATCCCAAACCAATCCTACCGGCTGCGCCAATGTTGTAAGTTCGTATATTTGTTTTGGTTTGGTTAGGATAGTTGGGATAGGTGATTGAAAAAAAACATTTATGATTTGAAAAACTAACATTTATTCCAATTTTTTTTTAAACAAAAACTTTATTAACTCCGAACATATAAAATACAATTTTCACTTTCTTAAATACTATATATTTTGAAGCTCAAAGATTAACTTGCCGCTTTGCAGGGTAGGGGCTGACACAAGTTAATCCTTTCGCTTATAATTCATTACTGTCCTGTTAATTAATTTTTCTAAAATCAAAATAATAGTTTTTTAATAATTTAATAATAATTTTTTATTTATTAATACTTAAAAAAAATACGAATATAAAATATGCATTTAAAGCAAATATGCATGCATATCGCAAAACATATATTTATGCTGATTTTGATATCTATTCTATCATATCTATTCTATCATATAAAAATGCTGATTTTCATATCTATTCTATATTTTAATATTTTTTATTTAATAATGTATTAAATTATTTAATAATTTAATAATGTAACATAATATATGCACATACGCTAAAAATGCATATATTTAAAGCAAATATGCATGCATATCGCAAAACATATATTTATGCTGATTTTGATATCTATTCTATCATATCTATTCTATCATATAAAAATGCTGATTTTCATATCTATTCTATATTTTAATATTTTTTATTTAATAATGTATTAAATTATTTAATAATTTAATAATGTAACATAATATATGCACATACGCTAAAAATGCATATATTGCGATATTCATGAGAATATCCCAACAAATTTCATGTGAACTGTATGGGAAAGTAGCAAATTGTATCATTTTTAACATTCTTTTGCTATTTTCCCACATCCGTTACACAACATATACATCTACACCTATATAGTATAAATATATTTATTCATCTATCAACTGAAAAGAATATATACAACAATTAATTTCAATTAATTTCATTAATAATTTTCTCATTGACTTTTATAAATTGAATAAATATATATACATAGTTAGATAAATAAGACGCAAAACGCATGTAACCTTTATATACACAATATTTTTTGAGATTAATTATTATTTCATATATTGTATATATATATATATATCTATTTAACTATATATGTATATATATTATCAAAATATAGAAACTTTTAACGTTATACATATACGATAAAGATTCCTTTTTAACAATGTATATACTCTGCATTCTTTGTGTATATATGTTCCCTTCATATGATTTGTGTTTATTATATAAAGCAAAGAAAAAAAATATTTAATAAAATTTAAGATAGAAGTTGCCTTGTATATCTATCTATAGTATATGGATGGATATCATAAAAAAATTAATACATTTTAGCTTTATAGGGTCATCCATTATAAATATAATAAAAAGGGTTATTCTATTTATGTATTTGTATATATTATATACATTAGGTCATATATATATATATTTATATCAAACAACGCAACTTATTTATGTATACAATATCAGCAATGTACATTTTACTTTATTATTTTAGACATGAAACTTAATTTACTGATAGCCTTTTACGCTCTATTTCTTTGGTATATATATATATATACTTTATATATATGTATATATATATATAAATATATAAAATGTTCATACAAATATCTGATATATTTGTTTAATACAATTTATATGCACTGAAAAAACGTCTATGTATATAAATGTATGGATAAGTATTGGAAACATAAGGCTAAATAAATTCTGTTAATAACGTTAATTATTCCGATATTGTTTCTATAAGATTCTTTATATATGAATGTTACTTCTTTATATTATAAACATTCGGATCTATTCAGAAAATTTTAATAAAAATTTATAGAAATTTAGTTCTTTTGACAATGTTGTCTTTTGATAATCTTCTTGTGATTGTCAAAAAAAGTGCACACATATTCATCGATAATGTTTAAAGAATTAATTCTTTCCGTATACGTACATACACTATTTATCATGATGATGTTACAAATAAACTAATATATAAATATTTATATATATAGTAATACATTACTATCCTATATACATATATTATATATACGTTATAAAAGCTTCATAAATTAATGTCAAGAAATCGTCAATAATAAAAAAGAAAAATATATATAGGATAAGATAGAAAATCCATTTCAATATTTATAGATATTTATATATATATATATATATATAATACATTTGACGAGGTATATTATGTACCATACATATATATATATAATAATATAATCATTAAAAGTTATATACTATAGTAATAAACACGCATCAAATAAATACATAGATTTTTTTATATATAATCGTATATGTTCTGTACATTAATAAAAACAAAAATATATCATAAAGTATAAGAAAACCTCTTAAAAGATTTGTAGAAATTATTTTGTAATAATCTTCTTAATGCCAAGCTATCTGTAAATATATAATGTTTATGTATATATAATTCTGAATTTAATACAATATATTGTATAAGCATATAGAATTTCTATATACAGTACATTTATATATAATTGAATAATATGAAATGAAAATAATTATATTTCTTACAGCTTCCCTTCAGATATAATACGTAAACATCAACATAATTAATTAATTTCAGATATATTGTAAATACAAAGGTAACAATTAGATATTTATTATATTTTTCATTGAAACCTTATTTTGTTATATATCTGCTAACATACGGTTTTATTTTCCAAAATAATAGAATTAATTCAACTTCAACTTTAAAAAAAAACAACGTATGGTATGGTTTGATACAAATTATTATTTATATTATCTATATTCCTCGATATATGATTATTTTCAACTTCACATTTTTTATTTTTGCTTTTACTTTTGATGAATGTATTATTGGAAATGATCCATGAAATCAATAAATATTTTCTTTTTTTGCGGCCTTTAAATTCAAGGAATTTTTATAGGATTTTTTGTGTACAGAATTTTAATATGTTTTTTCAAGAAAAAAAACTATATATCTACATTATAATGCAATGTATTTTGTATATAGTCATGGGATGTATATATGGTATGAAATTTGATTTTGTGCGTATATATTTTCTCGTCCTTAATATATATATATCTATACTCGGAACTAGTATAGCGATCTATACATTTTTACATCGGATATATACGAATTTTTAATATATGTAAATAAATATATATGAAAATGTAATAAATTGATTCATGCTTTTAATATATTTAAGTTTGCATAGTATGGAAAATATAGCATTTTCCTATTATTATTTATTTATTTTTTTCTCTTCTTACTTATATATTATATATGTATTATTAATATATGTAAACATTGAAGGGGGTTAGTTTTGTGTATGCACCATTAGTTTTTCAATTTATATTCAGTTTTATTATAATAACACAAACATAATTTTGCATTACTTCTTATGTATATTAATGTATATATCGAATCAAAAAATAATATATAACATATTATAAAAATATATGATGTATATTTTTATATTCTGTTGCTTGTTTGACGTTGTATATTTTTCATATTTATTATAAATACTTCCAATATAGAAATATACTAGTATAAATACACAAAAAATAAGACGAAAAACGATATGTATTTTAGTTTTGCATATTAATATTTTGAGCAATCTATTGATGTTTATAGTATACATTTTGGTTGCAGAACTGAATGGACGGGAAAATGTTTTACTTTATGTAAATTAAAATTGTAAAGTGTAAGAATAAGATACGATACGGTAATATTAATATTATTTTTATAAAACTCAGCATCGACCTCGGGCATCGTCGATAAGGAATAATTTTGCTTTTATATTATTTTTTAATTCTTTGTTTTGCAATATAATAAATATTACATAATTATCGATGCTTTTTATTTTTTTCTTATATATACAATAAGAAATATAAACAAACATTTTTAGTTATTTTAACTATACAAAGTTCTTTATAATTTATTCATGTCTATATATGAGATTTCCATTTTTACGAGTCTGGCAACAGCATTTGCATTAATAATAACTAGAAAAAAAAAGGTATTCGCATTAAACATTTTTATAATGTAGTTCATTTTCTTTTATTAAATCAAACATGAAAAGATATAGAAAAATATAACGAATGAATTAAGAAATTTTTTTGGTGGATTCTAAGGATTTACAGCATTTATAGATTAAACAGCAATAAAAAATCCGCATTTTAAAAACAAAATAATTTTCATTAAGAATATTTTTTTTTAAAAAGGATAAAATAATATAAAAATTAAACGCAATTCCAAAAATGAAAATGTAAATCCTTTTATCAGGTTAATATTACATTGATTTCAGGAAACAAAACACAATTTGTATATTCTTTATTTATAAATACATACCTTAGATTTCATATAAAATACGCAACATATATACGTTTCACTTTTACGTCAATTTTATTACCCTTAGGATATAACATTCATATTTTTAATTTGATTTTTTTTTGAGAATTTTTAAGTATATATAGAAAAATTGCTATAACAGTTACATCCACTGCATAATTTGGTTTTCTAAAAAAAAATATGTTACATATTCGCATCACACAGCATCGTATTTATATATATATGTGATGTGATACGAGTAAAAGAAAAACATGATTCGCAAGGGATTTTTATGAATTTCCGTATTTTTATTTTTCATTTTTTTTGTTATGAGTTTGAAAACTCTTAAAAAAAAGTATACACATTTACCTATATAATACATATATAGTATACATCTATTATTATCAATTATTTAAAAATATGCGAGCAAAAATATATTAATAATTTTAAAATTATAAGTAGATGTATATCTATCTATATCTATATCTATACGGTATATCTTTTTATATAGAAATATGTATAGTTAACATACACATAATAAAAAATGGAAAAAAAAATATATATAAAATGTTTAGTCAAAACACAATACAATCTATATAAATGTATTATCTATGTATATCAGAGACGATTTTTCCAGAAAATTCACCATTTTAAATTTTCAATATTTTAATAAATTGAACACATGATTTTTTAAAAGTGACTGAAAATTTAAACCCGTGCACTATAAATATTTTGCACGCGTTTTCCACATAATTAGGTACATATTGATTAATTCATTGATTTACTTGTTTTTATAATATACGGGACCTTTAAAGGATAATACCTAAAGGGTTAAAGGCCGCCTTTCATCATTGTTATATGACCAATATTTTTCAAAAACCAACACTGAATATTTATATACTTTGGAAAACGTAATATGTTTTCCTGTCTTGTAAATTATTATGTAATATTTCTATAAGCCATGTGAATGATGTACCTTTCTTTCTATATTGTTATGCATATACATTGTATACATATAGAGACAATTTATTTATTCAGTTATATTCGTATATATCTATCTGTACCTAACATACTGTATCTGTATAAATGTAATTTATATAAAGATACTTCGTCGAAAATGTCTCTTGTATATTTTAGAAAATGCAAAATATATACAGTGTATATATAAATATGAAAATATAAAAAAGAAATACTGAAACGTATATCTATATATATTAGATATAATTCTCAAGTGTATAATACTAAAATTGTATATACAGAATTTTTAATGTAACAAAATATATTCAAACAGTATATATATATATATATTTATTTAAAGCTTTGAGGCTACCTTTTTTTCTTAATACAAAATGACAAGAAAATATATTGTACATATACAATAATAAAAAGTATATCATCGTATTAAGTATAATAATATTTTTATTCGACGAACGAAGTATATTGCCTATATATATAGAAAAAAATATACATATCTCGCTAGCAGGTAACAGCAGGTAAAAAAGCAAAAAAATATTGATTTTTTTTTTCGTTTTTCAGGAAAAATAAAGAATTTTCATAATTTACTTTACAAACGTATATCATCTTCTTGCTATCGTCACTTTTATATATGTATTTGTATATATTGTATATATCGTAGCACACAGAAAAACAAAGAACAAAAAAGAAAACGAATGGTGAAAATCGAATGTTTACAATATTTCTAGAACTGTATTTCTATTTATATACATTTGAATAAAAAAAATTAATACATTTTTTAATATTAAAAAATCGAATAAATTTAAAATCAAAAATTTTTTTATAATATATTAATAGATTTTTATCAATAATAAGAGATTAATGTATTTATGAAACCTATATATGAAGGATATAAATCGAAAATATATTATATATATTAATAAAATGAAAAATGAATATTTCATTTATTTTATGCTATTTTATTTTGCTATTTTGTTACATGTACCATTTAATATTTGTGATTTTCATTTCCATATATGTATATATATATATAAAAGTTATGTATATTATATTTAAATTTATTGAAATTAATTCACAAAAACTAAATGTTTTATATGAGTGTATGTATAATTGTATATAAATATATGAGTTGCATAACAAATGTATATTTATATTTACTATATATATATTTGTATTGTATATATATAATATTTATAGGGGGATGTAAATATTTATATATACTGAAGTAGGAAATTTATATTTAGTTATACATTTTTAAAGGTATAAATTCATATATAATTTTAAATAGAAGTATGAATAATTAGTGTTTACGTGTATATTCATATATATATATATAAATATAATAATACATAAACAAAAAATTATAAATCAAAATCTAGACAATGCGAAACAGTACAATTGTTAATATTATACACTACAGTTGAAAACAAAAAAAATGTATTTAATATAATGATTTTGAGGTCTATATTTTTAAATTTTTCGGCTAATCGTCAAATATCGATTTTTAAACCCTTTATGATTTTTTTATAACACTTTTAATATAAACCTATTCTGATTTTATTGAATATTGTTTTGGTAATGTTATGATAACTTTTTTATGAAAATTTGTTTCATTCCGAAGTATTTATATAGCGATGTGATTACTATATATATGAAGTAATTTTGTGTTTCAGAACTTAATTTTTAACATTTATATATTTATATAATTTTGTTTAACTCCACTGTATATTTATTTATTTTTATACATATATATATATATAAATAATAATGTACTAAGTACATACAATAATACTTATAGGTACTTTATTTTAAACTTTACTATTATGCTATTAGTTATATATAAAATAAAATATACTCTATGAATAAACGAATGAATACATATGAATATACCAGTGAGCATGAACAAAGCTTATATATAAAAACTAAGTGCAAAAACTTAAAATAATGCACTGTGTTTTAGACAAATATATATATGAATATAGATGTCCTTGTTGGAATCATAAAGTTAATTTGTAAGTTATAGCGTTATAGTCATTATAAAATTCATGGTTCTTAGGTCTTAACAATTAACGTATATATTTAAATAAAAATATATTTAAATGAAAAGAATATTTAACGATAACAATTAAAATATTACAATATAATTTTAAATGTACATTTTTTTAAAACATCCTGTTTTTTTTGTGTAGTCAATATATATGCCATTGTTCACACCTAAATTGCATGTTCGTTCATATGCACACGGTCTCATAATGCATCATATTCTCTAAGCTATATGTATATATAAATGTTTGTATATATTTATATACTTGCAGTTGTATATAGATATAATATCTATATGTGTACAATATAATAAATTGGTCTACCAAAATGTAACATTTATAAGTAAACAAGTGTATATTTTAATAGCATATATACATATATATATACATATATTTTAATAGCATATATACATATATACATATATTATGTACATCTGATGTATATGTATGAGGATTCATATACCGGGATATTTATATTTGTACAATTACAAAAAAATAAAACAAATTGTCATATGAATATATTGTATATATATATATAAATACTATTACTGAACTTTGGATATATATGGTTAGTTATATATACATAAATTAATTCATGTATATGTGATAATAATTCATAAACTTTTTTAAAATTGTTTGGTTTTTTATATATCGATGAGAAAAAACTATTATAAATGTTGGTATTATATATAAAATTTAAATAATGCATAAAACTTATTAAATTCTAATACAAAAAATTACGAATAGAATAAATGAATTAGTATATAAATTATGAATATACTTATATATATATAAATATAAGTACGTTCTACGAATAACCACAGCGAAAATTTAAAAATAAAACAAGGAAGGTTTTTTTTGTATATAAATAATAATAAAATATGTACCATATATATATATAATAAATGTACCTAAATATATATATATATAGAATTTTCATTACATTTTCCTTTCTTCTCTTTTTATTTTTTTGTTGGAAGCTGCGTTATTATATATCATTTTTCTAATATTATAAATAAATATGTGTATATTTTCCTATATGTAACATATATATTGGATACCCGCGTATATACAAAACACCAATAAATGTATGTATATATATATAGTAATAAATGGCTTCTTTTCATTAAGGCCATTTCTCAATTTTTATTAAATGAATATATTTCTTGTATAATATTCTATGTATATCTATATATATATATATAAATATGATATATAATCTTCTATATACTATATATGAATATAATATGTAATATGATATATTTTAATATATATAAAATGTAGATAGAGGTATAAATATATATATGTGCGGTTAGCATACTATATATATATATTATATATATATATATATATATAATATTATATGTCATGTAGCTAACAAATAATTTGGGGAAAACTTTTCGTTTCTTCTAATGTACATATATGGTATACATATATATATATATATATATATATATATATATATATTATATATATTATTTTGTTATATATTTTTCCATTCTGTTCATTTTTTTTTATACATTTCTTCCTTTTTTCATTTTTTTTTGTTATTATTTTTTTTCTCTTCTTCTTTTTCTTCTTTATTTTCATTTTCATCTTGTACAAACTTCCTTTTTATCCCTTCTTTATATATTTCATCTATACTATATTCTTATATTATATAATACATTTTGTATAACATATACCAAAACGAATATAATCTGTATCGTTATACAATATCTGTTCTATATACATGAATACATGAATTTTATTTTGGAAATATATATATACATGTACACTAGCGTGAAAAAAAACAACATCTAAAAACCAATATTATCTGATTTAAATTGTTGTAGATTCCTTTTTTTGTATTTGATTATAATTTATTCTTTGCTGCGCAAAGAATATTACCATTCAATTAAATAAATTAAATAATTTATAATGAAACCGAGAATGTTTATTTTTTGTAATTTTCTTCGAACTCAACTGTACACATAACTACATATAAGTATATATATTCATATATATATTTGTACAAAATGAAACTCAAAACGAAAATATGTTCATAAGTTTTCCCTTGATGCGATAAATTTGATTCGTAAATAGAATTTCGCAACATTGATGGTATATAATATTGGTGGTGCGGTATGCATATTATATATATATATGGTGTGGTAAAGATGTTACTATATATTTACTACTTAGATATATTACATATATATATTCATTTATCTATATAATATTATGTATATTACATAATATATTTTGCGTATACTTATGTGGTTATTACTTACGTCATACGACCTTATTTGATGTCTTCTCTCATATTATGTCTATTTTCTTGTGTTTGTGTGTGTGCGTTCGTTAGCTTTATAATAAATATATATATATTAATACAGCTTCTTATTATCGTATCAAGAAATTCAGTTTATATATTATATATAGAAATTGTATAGGAAATTATGTATCTGATAATATTGGGACAAATAAAATTGACATTTTCGATGATTGAGTGGCTTGTGGATATATATATAATTATATATATATATTTATATGAAGAAAATGGGAAATATACACATAAACAAATTTTCAACTAAATAATATATATAATATTACATATATATAAAGTTTATAAAATATAAATGTTTTCATATACATTTATGTTATATATATATTATATATACATTTATATATATATATGTATTAAGAAAATAATTTGATATATATAAACAGAGTTGAAAGGATAATGATTAATTATTTATGATTTTCGGTTTATTTAATCAGGATATAATCTTTCTTGTATAAATTTCTATTTATATATATATTTGTGTATTTTATGCAATTACTATATATATTTATATTATATTAGAAACAATTTTTATTATATTTATATTATGTAATATTCAGTATATGTAATATAATATATACAGGGTGTCCCAGTAGCTGTAGTCCAAACGTATAGGGCGTATAGCTGGGTTAATTTCATGAATAAAATGCCTCTAGAGGAATGCCCGGAAATGACCCGGTGTGCCACTTTTGACCCTTTGAATTTTTTTAGTTTTGCGCTTGACCATTCATCACTTAAATTGTCACTACATCTATAAAACAGATTCGATTTCAAATTGTTTAACCAATTCTGAAAGATAATAAGTACACCTTCAAGAGTTGCTTATAGTTTTTTTTAAATCGGTTATGTATTTTTAGTCTTATTGGGCTGCAAAGTTAAAAAATAATTGAAAAACATGCATAATTTTTAGAAAACACGATTTTATTCAAAAAAATCGCTGATATTTTTTTTTTTTTTTTTTTACATTATGAATCTACTATTTATAAGGCACAAAAAAGATCTGAAACATTTTTTTCCTACGATGCCTACTTTTCGATATAATTCTATTTTAACAAAACTAAAAATTATAAAAAATGTTCAATACTTCAAAATTGAGAATAAATTCTTCTGTTTTTTTTCGATTTCGATTTTTTCGAACATTTTTTATAATTTTTAGTTTTGTTAAAATAGAATTATATCGAAAAGTAGGCATCGTAGGAAAATAATGTTTCAGATCTTTTTTGTGCCTTATAAATAGTAGATTCATAATGTAAAAAAAAAAAAAAATATATCAGCGATTTTTTTGAATAAAATCGTTTTTTCTAAAAATTATGCATGTTTTTCAATTATTTTTTGACTTTGCAGCCCAATAAGACTAAAAATACATAACCCATTTAAAAAAACTATAAGCAACTCTTGAAGGTGTACTTATTATCTTTCAGAATTGGTTAAACAATTTGAAATCGAATCTGTTTTGTAGATGTAGTGACAATTTAAGTGATGAATGGTCAAGCGCAAAACTAAAAAAATTCAAAGGGTCAAAAGTGGCACACCGGGTCATTTCCGGGCATGCCTCTAGAGGCATTTTATTCATGAAATTAACCCAGCTATACGCCCTATACGTTTGGGCTACAGCTACTGGGACACCCTGTATATTTTATATTACCAACTTGCTTATATATCTTATCTTATTAATATATAACCAACTATAACTTGTGAGAATATTCAAAACTATATTATTCTAGACATCGTTTTTTATATATATTACCCCTATATCTGCATAAATGTACAAATATTTATGATACCTGAATTTGATATCGTAAATAAAATTGCTTTTTGTGAGAGTTTTGCATATCTATATATTTAAATATCAAAATTTATTTATCATTAATTATTATATATGTATAATTATTTTCAAAATTAATCAATAAAATATTTGCTTAACTTATAGTTAGTATTGAGTTTATATTAAATTTTGTTTTACAATATTTAACTCGTATACATATATATATGAATATATATTGATTGGAATACACAGTGCACGCACATAAAACTATATATGTAACATAAACAAAAAAGTGTATACTTAATATCATATAAAACTATATATATATATAGATATATATAAATATATAGATATATATAGATATATATAAATATATATATATATTATGAAACTTTTATATTTTGCGTTTTCATTTAATTTGTGTACATTATATCTATCCATCGATTCCAAATATTCATTTCATTATATACTTCACAACAGATGTATCTCGAATATCTTGAAATATATATATATATATAAATAAATAAATATATCCGTATATGAAGAAAAAGACAAATAAATAGCTTTAACAACGATTTTCTATATACGATGATAAGTTACATATGTGTGTATAACTATATATTATATAGGACATACATTTATGTATACGATAAATATATACATTCATGTGAATTATATGCCTGTGTATTCAGACATAATAATGATATAGATCGTGATATACAAAAATACTCTAAGATTCTAAACATGATTAAGGCAATTCCCAAGATCCCAAAAAAGAATATACTTATATTTGAATGAATTCTTGTATTTTTGTTGTTGGTGTTTGTATATGCGGTTGTAGTTTTGTGCCTCAACTATATCCATGTTTTATACTATAGCCAGATATATATATATATATATATATATATATATATATATATAGATATGTAATATACCTTTATTAGTCAGTTTATATTTATATTTATATCATAGATATAGTTTAGATGCTGCGGTTGGATGGATGTACATCATTTAAAAAATGCGTATAAATGGAGAAAATTAAATACATATAATATAGTGACGAGTGTTATATATACTATTAAATTCGTTTTCATATATAGTAAAAGAGTTGTTTAATGATTACAAATGTCAACATACAGATTTAAACCGATTACATTTTTTTTATTTTATTATAAGGTATTATCAATCTACTTCGGAAAGTAAAAAACCAAAAGGAGAGTTAAACAAAAAGGGCTTACTTACAGGACTTAATAATTACAATTTTTAACATACACCTTAGTAAATTAAATTGTCTCCAGTAAAATCCATAATTAATGCCAATTTCAATAAAAATAAAATAATACAATTTTATAGTAAATTATATTATTTTACATAGTTCAACATAAATATGAGTTAATATAATGTATATGTATTATCAGTATTATACAATAAGAATCAATGTTCAAAATCCATCATTTTGCTTATAGAATAATATTGTTTTGCGTTTTATTTTTATTTCAATTCATGCTTTTATTTTTTGATTTTTTTTAGTTGAATTCATGCTCAACATATTTTTTTTTGATTTACGAGAAATTAAATCATATATTATATATATAATACAATAATACTTATATAGTAATAAAAGTGCCTCAAGTTTTTATCATTCAACGAACCATATATTCATACGTACGTATATATATAATTGACGGCGTGCATCGTGACTAAATGGAGCAATTTAAAATAGAAATAATTATACATCCACATAAGAATTATATATATTCACGGTAACATATATATTACGTATAGATATATACAAGAAACCATACACACAAAATTGCAAAAGTATATTTTATATATAAAAGTATAATATTAATAATTTAAACAATTCTGTATCAATAATTTAAATTTAATTCTTATATTCAACTTATACGTATACATTATTATACATATATTTAGATAGCTATAGTTATATATGGATAAATGCAAACGCATATAGGTATAGGTATATAATATACACATTATTATTGGTATATATAGATAAGATGAGGTGTTTGTACTATAATTACCATTCTGTATAACTTTATACAAATATATAACATGTATATCTATATAAATATTATAGGTATAAATATATGGATACTTAAATATTTACCATATATAAATTATAAAACAATCTGAATATATACGCAGATATATATCTGTAACTATATGCATGTTGTATATATATTTTTAATATAATATAATCCTTCTATTTTATATATATTTATATATATTATTATATTATTCTAAATATATAAATTTAAAAATACATAATATTACAAAAGTTTAATAAAAAGTCGAACAATAGGGATTTTTTAGTTTTTGTATTTTTTGTATATATGATTTAGAAATTCATTTGTAAATCAGAAAAGGTTTCATCTAGCGAATCATGAGAATGAATGCATGAAGTATTATTAATATACTTTTAACACGGTACTTTCAACACTACAAAAATGATTCGATTTTTGTTTTGCCGTGATTAATGTTATTTTCATTTAAATATATGAAAATGTTTCCGCAAGAGTCCTTTTAGTACATCAAAATTATTTAGTAAAATATAATCAAACTCTCAATAATATGAAGGAGGATTTTTTCGTAAAAATTCTGATGCGTTCACCCACTTTTGATATATTATGTTTCGATACCTCTTTATATAGTTTATATATAATAGTTTTAATAATAACGTATATGTACTTTTATATTTATAAAATGTGTATACATAATATTTTGAATATAAATATTTATCTGTACATACACTTAAGTTTTGTATTCATTTGTCCATGGTGTATACTTGTATATGGAAAATAAAAACTATATACAAGTATTAGTATATATAGATATCAACAACAATAACAAGAAAGATAAATAAATAATAAAGAATATTATTAAAATATATATATATATATATATATATATATATATATATATATATAAATAAAAACAAGAATAATATATGATAAAAAACAAAATCTTGTTTTGTTCAGGTCATTGGATGTCTCGCTTCATCAAGTCACGAATTTGACCTATGAATCGCACATAAAATCATAGACAACCACTCCGTATATATATATACGCGATTAATATACATTAACATGTTAAAAAAAAACACGGTAAAAAAAAAGTTAATGTATTATGTATATATATATACAATACAATCTGAAAAACAATTGTATATTTATCCCCATATAAGTATATAGAGATTTTGCTAATAAGCAATTTTTTATGATCTATATATTATAAGGTTGTTTGTGGTCGCTTCTGAATTCATTCACTTGTTTAGCCAAATATGCCTCAACAAAAAAATACAAAAAAATCGTTAATAAAATAAAATTTTTTATAAAGAATTACCATAAAATGCATAAAATCAATTCTTATGCGCGATATAAATATAAAACAAAATTCGTTGTTTTTGTATATACATATATACATTATTTTGACTCTTCTTTTAGAATATATAGAAGTAAACAATTGTTTGTTACTGATATTTTTTATCGCACTTTTAAATGTTTATAAATTTAATTCAAAAAATAACAAAAATCACTTAAGAAAATGTTATCGCTTATTTATAAAATTGTTAAATAATATATGAAAATTCATTACTTTTTAATTCATTTACGTTATGGCTCGAATACGGTCCCTATACACTGCAGAATATAGATAGAATTTCTCCTTTGGTTTTGGAAGATATATACCTATTAATATTATTAAAACTTTTAAACATAATCAATAATACAGGGTGTCCCAGCTAACGCTATCCAGCCAATATCTTCGAAACCAGTGGAGTTATCACTAATATGATGTTAGTGAACCCCCATTGGATTCCATTTGGCTACATTTTTATGTTAACCCCTTCCTCCCCACGTTAACCCTTATGTGCTTAATGGATATCAACTTTGGAGAATCAAATAAAACCTATATTTTTTGCATGAGATTTTGCTTGCAATCACAAAAATATGGTTTTCTATTGCAAAAATCAATATTTCGCCTTTTCCCCTTAAAAACGGGGCGTGGGGGGCTTGAGGTGTTTGGACACCTCAAGCCCCCCACGCCCCGTTAATTTTCCCCCGCTTAATTTTCAACGTAGAACAACTTTCTAATGCATCACAACACATGTTTTCATAGAGATTTAGCGAGTTTTCGCACATTTTCCATCATGTGGACCGTCCACATTTGTGCAAAAATTCCCCATGGGATCCCCACATATTATTACATTTTTTTTAACTACTCGTCACGCTCTTCAAAATAGGCGAAAAAAAATATAGGTTTACATTTGAGTTTCCAAAGTTGATATCCATTAAGCACATAAGGGTTAACGTGGGAAGGAAGTAGTTTACATAAAAATGTGGCCAAATGGAATCCAATGGGGGTCCACTAACATCATATTAGTGATAACTCCACTGGTTTGGAAGATATTGGCTGGATAGCGTTAGCTGGGACACACTGTATATGATTTCAAGAAATATTATCTCTACGCGTTGTTTTATACAGATTATTGAATATACATATAGATATATATTATGTATATGCATAAATATATACAAGAAATATGCATTTAAAAACATACAAAACCAATTTCGATAATATTTATTATTAATATCATAAATAAATACATATACCTATTGCTTTAAAGAAATCCACAATACAGATAATTTTTTATACCATATACATACATTTTTATACTGTTTTCTATATACTATAAAGGAAGGAAAAGGAAAAGTTTTGTTTATTTTTCATTTTTGGCTATATATATAAATTCTAACAAAACTGTTACATATTGTGTTTGTTACAATTGAATTTCAACTAAAACATTTTGATTTTTAAAATATGTAATATGGAATGTAATTGTAAAGTAAATGTTTGTAATTTATACAAACATTATTCTATTATAAGGATGTACCGCAAAATACAATTAAATATATATATATACATTCAGTTTTAAATAAATATAAAAATATTAACTTTAGTATGCAAATTCCATAAAAATTGTGTGTAAAATAATTTGCTACAATAAATAATAAATATACTATACAAACATTGTATTATTTACCAAGATTCTTTTTGGTGGTTTTGATAAACTATATATACAACTATAATAATCCAGCACATTCAAATATAAATACCCTGTAATTCATATGATAAATAAAGTATATCACGTTTTTTTCTGCATTATTATATTTTATTTTGTCTGCAACAGTCATATATATATATACCTATATATATATCGGTATAAAAGTGATAACGAAAAAGCGACGCTGGATATTTTGGGTTTTATATAAAAAAAATACATTTAATAACATACCATTGGTTTGTATAATATGTAAATTTAAATTACCATATTTATACAGAATCCATCCAAATAAATGTCATAAATTGTACATATATGTTAAATTGGTTACACATAAACATTTTTTGGTTTTTGGTATATTCTATATATGGTTGATGTGCGATCAAGATTGCCTGAACGATATACTCTGCAATTAAAAAACAATTTTCATCGCACATATCCAAAGAATTGTTTAAGTTGGATCATTGTTTTAATTATTGTATACATCAAAATGTCATTTATAAAAATTCTTTACGAAATATATGTTTAGTTAAATATGTTAAAATATCATTCAAAAATATATTCTGTATCCAATATATTTGATATAATATTAAATTAACATTTTGAAAACCACCAATTTATGTATATACACAATGATTTTTGATAAATTTAATAATAAATCTATAATATGTATAATGTTTTCAAAATTTATAAATTACCTACTATATACAATATCCAAAAACAAGAAAATATTTTTCATAAATTATGTATCTATAAAATTGATGTTGTTATGCTCCATATGAATGCCTATATATATAAAATTAATTATAACTTATATAAACCTTTTTCCCACATGAGCTTTACATATATATTATATATACATTGCTATGTGTTCATAATTTTGTAAAGCATAATGAATAACTAATTAATATTATATATAATATAAAATGCACATAAAAGTATATCATGGATAAACAACACACGTGTATGATATATTGAAAAGTTTTCCATTTTTATATTATATATAAAATGTTTGTTAGGATCTTTTCTGTTTTGAAATATAAATATTTTTAGTATCAAATTTAATCATAAATATATAAATATATATAAAATATATATACATGAAATTAAATGAAGGGAGGAAGTATAAATGATAAATGTAAGTAGATGTAAATTAAATTTCTCAATAAAATACGACTAGTATAAATCTAAATACTCTCATGTTTTGCGTATATATATAAATTACGGAATTTATTAGAATATATGATATTTAGTATATATAGTGTATAGATTACATATGAATTTATATACATATAATTTAGTAAATAATAAAGGCACATATACACAAAAATAAATTTTTTTGTTTACAAAATAAGGAATCTTAGAAATATATATATATAGCAAAAGTAATTATTTATTACTTTAAATCTACAACCCTAAAAATTTGTTCCTTTTATAGGTTTATATTTACGTCTTATATATAGGTATAGATATACTCTAAATATGTATAATTATTCCTGTTGCTTTATATTATTACCTTCTATTTATAAAATATTTATTTATATTTATATTTAGTTAATATAGTAAGTATTTATATGTGTTGTGTAATTTATATAGAAAATGTTTTGAAATGTTTTTAGATAGAATATTTAAAATCAATTTGAGTATTTCATAAATTCATATATATTTTATAACATATATAAATAGAAATACACATATGAATGGGGAATGTATATATATGTACAAAAGGTGAATAAATCTACATTCAATAATACAAAATAATTCACATATTTCTATTTATGATATATCAAAGTTATATATGTACATAAATGAATATTAATTTATAATAATAATATTTATAATATAACATATTTTACATATAATTCTATATCTATATGTATGTATATATATGTATAAATATATATATATACCAGGAAAATATGTTTTCTATATACCTTTATATTTTACATATACATATTAATATCAGCGGCGCCGCGTAGCCAAAAATTATGGTTGTCAAAATTTATGAAAACAACAATAATTCGTTAAACTAAACTAATTTATACTAAATATCTTCAGGAAAAAAAAGCCAACTAAATATCTTCTTGAATTTCAATTTAGAACTGCTCAACTAGATTCAATTCACAAATAAATTATAATTTTTAATTTGCGCTAAATATCATTAAAATGCAATATGAAATCTCCAAGTTGTTTAACTTGGACTTTGCCAATTTAAAAAAAAATTAAATTGGCAACATGAATAAATAAAAATAAATGCTCGTACTACAAAAATACTTTGTTAATTTTAAATGAGAATTATTTTATTATATATTTTCTTCTTTTACACACACTACTAATTTCTCATACTTTTTCTCATTTGTTTTTTTTTCGTATCTACATTACAGCATGTGCGATATATGAAAATGTTAGTTTACCATGTGTATGGAAGGTTGCTAAAAAAAAATATTGACAACATTCTTATAAACACACCATATAAATAAATCAAAAAGGCCACATATTTTAAACTTAACTACAATTTTATTTAGAACAAATTTTACCATTGAGTTGTTACAACAAAGCTTTGACAACCTAAATTCAAATACATATGCATATAGTTGAATTTGTATATAAAGCATAATAGGATAATAGGTAAATAAGACAATATGTATGGAATGGAAGTTGTTAGTATTTTATTGTAACAACCTACTGATTAAATGTGTTGGTGTTCTAAATGAAATGTGTGTTTAGAAGAATGTTGTCAACATTTATTTTTAACATAACTAGATGCATTTAAAATCAATTCTATATCGAATAGTACGTGAAGTTAAAAAAACTTTTCGCAAATTTTAAGGACACATTTTTTTTTTAAATATTGAATTTTTATAGTATTTTTTCGTAAAAATCAAGTTGTCATATGACAACTAGGACATTACCAGGCTGCGCCACTAATTAATATATATATTTCTCTAAAATACATATATAAATATATTATATATATTAAATGGTTGCATTAATATAAATTCAATATTTGTGACAATATATGATAGCTTTATAAAATTATACATATATCTATATGGTATTTTTAGTATATAATAATATATAGGAAAAATGTTCAATAAAAAGCAGTAAATCAAACGAAAATTTTAATTGATATGTTTTTAATGAAGCATTAGGAAAATTGAATCCCTCTATTCATATATAAAGTTTATTTATATAATATATTGTACATACGTAAAATATGTTTTTATATAAAATAAAATAAAATATCCTTTATATTTAATGTTTATAGGATATTATCGATATATAAATATATAAATGTATATATTACATGGAAACGTTTCATTTTAATATTAATGCTTATTTTTGAGTTTTCATTTCGTATATAAATCATTTCATTTCGTATATAAATGTATAAATGTATATGTATATAATATAAATCGTTTATATAGCAACATAAAAAAATATTAAATGAGTATTTTTTATATAAAAATTTACGATTTCTGAACTTAACGTTCATTCAGCTAACTATTTCTGAACACCGCACATTTTAACATATTTAACAATCAATTACATATAAGAACGTATGAAGACTATAATAAGAAATTGGAAAATTATGGAATTTCTATATATTTTTCTCTAAAAACATAAATTTGATTAAAAGAAAACATCCAATAAAACATGAACTGATAAAATTTAATAATAATCATTATCTATTCCATGAAAATGCTATTTGTTTTAAAATTCTTTATTTTGCAAATAATGTACCATCGTAGATTATGCATAAACAACGTGCTCTAAAAGTTGATAGCTATGGTTGATGCTATAATGAAATTTTAAGAATATATGCAAACATTTTTATTTAGGTCCCCACTTACAAGATATGTTGTTAATTTCTTAGACAATATTGAGTTGTAATGGTTAAGGACCCAAAACAAAAAAAAATTAACGAAGATGTTAAAAATATGTATATGAGTATAGAGTAGTAATTTCATATGGCATATTTTGATCATCCTGTGAATGGATCAAATAAAAAATAAATAAAGAATGTTGTATATGCAATTTTTTTTTCATTTACATGATTTCCATGTATATACGAACAATAATAATACAAAAAATTATGTGTTTTCCTCACAAAATATAAATATGTAAAAAAAAAAAAATTACGAGAAATGTTTATTGATAATACCAAAAATAAATATGTATATAAATTATATACATATCACAAATAAGATGAACGAACCCTAATAAAATTAAATGACAATCTTTATTTTAATTTTCTTTCAAGTATTTTTATTTTTGCTATACAAATTCAAAACACAAGCTTTTATTTATATATTATATACGCATACGAATACAAGTTATAGTTATTAAATATATATTGTATATGTTTGTGTAAAATAGAATCAACTAATAAAAATTGGAATATTTAAATTTGAATTTTCTTTCTATTTATATATATACAATATATACATATTTATTTTATTTTATTCTATCCAATAGATTTTTATGGGGATATTTTTCCTATCAATTTAGTTTTTGTTATTTTTTGATATGTTTCTTATGTAATGTGTATTGTATATTTATACAAATTGTATATTTCTGCGATATTAAATTGCATATATATATCCACATATATTAGTATCATTTTATGCGGAAATAATATAAAAAAGAAACTTTGTTATATATTTTAATGTACCCTAATATTTGGTCCATGAATACTATTTAATATATATAAACATATATAGTTATATAGATATCTATACATACATATACGTATATATACGCAATCAACAGTGAAATGAATGGATAATGAAGCAAACGTTATATATATTTTTATTTGATATATACCATTTATTTGTATATTTATATCTTTCTATATATATTTATAAATAATACATTTATATATAGAGCAAAAATAAGTTACATTTTGATATAAATAAGATTTGACAATATATAGTTCAGAAAATTTTCGGAAAAGTCTACCACCTCAGTGCTTATATATGTTTTATATAGATATGCGTATATATAAGATAAAATAGCTATATAGGTATAGTATAGAATTTATATAGATATCTCGATGTTCTATATATATATGTCTAATATTTAATCAATTCCCTTTGGGTTTCAACTTTGCATGCATGTTATTTTCATCTATATATTATAATACTATACCTATTATATATATATATATATATTTCTCGTATATTATTGTATAAATTTCGTGTATATTTTTGGTGACATTGACGAATTGTTTTATTATGTTATTTATTTATGTGTGTTGTTTTGAATAAAAATATATGTATTATAATGACGAGTAGAATTTATATATTTATATATATATATAGGAAAATTTACCGTCAACCATGGAAAATAAACACAATTTAATAATATTCTATATACGTGAACGTACATATATAATATTATACAATTTATAACCATAACCAACCAAGTTTTTTGTGTGTGTTATCATTAACTTTTAACAAATTATTAATTATTTAATTTAATATATATTGTATATTATAAACATTTTGTAATCTATCAGTAATATATGACATAATTATTTTGTTGCTACTTTTCTGATAACAATTTTTTTTTATATACACTGTGCCATATATATAGGGTACATTATTTTGATGTATATTTAACTTGACAATTATCGCACGACTACGCACATACATAGATACAAACTCGTACACACAAAACAAATTGATATAAAATAATGACAAAATAAATAACTATTATATATGCATTTCTTTATCGTATTATATATATAGTAAATGATAATTTTAATTAACCCCTTAAACGAATATCGAAGTTACATATTTGATACAGTAAGAAAAATACAATCATGATACAGTCATGATACAGTCATAAAAAAAAACAACATTTCCCTTTCAATATTAATTCATTGAATTGAATTGTAATTATAATTGAATGAATTGACAATTTCAATCATAAATTGATTTAATCATCAAAAAATTAATTTTATACATACCAAAATATTTATAACTTTAATTTATGATTCAATTTAATGCACTTTTTTTGTACAATAAAAATGATAAAAAATTGTAATATTATATAGTTAGCAATTTCTGTTGTTTTAATGTTTGGCTAAAATTTTCGTTATCGAAACTTTTAATAATCGTTGCATATAATCGTTATTATTTAATATATAATAAATATAAATAAATGTTTATGTCTGAACAGTTTTTCTTTATAAAAATTATTTTCTCTATATATGCTTGATATGCGTGTACGTAAAAAAAAATATCATTAGTTTACATTAATTTATATATATGTATATAAGTACACTTTAGATCACATTATTTTAAATTTGATCTGGAATTTATATATATAGAATTTATATGTAACAAACAAACATATTTCATTTGTATTTATGATACACACATTCAAAGAGTTAGACATATTGTTTAAATGTGCATCATTCATTATATGCATATAATATATATATACACATATTTATAGTAGAATATATGAGCAAGAATATATTTACAGTTTGAACTATTTTATAAAATGTTTGTGTCATTTCGAAAGCGAGACTTTTTTCTAAATATATAAACTATATCCGTCTACTATACTTTTTCTATTTATACACTTATATCTATAATATAATAATACATTATATTATATTATATCAAATTGTTAAAAACAAATTCTTTACCTATATACAGTATATTACATATATACCTAAATATAAAATTTTATATTTTACACACTTTGTACTTGTGAATATATACAATAAATTTATAGTACAATATATGGAATTCTATATATATTTTGGAATACATAACATACATCTATATACATATATATATATGTATAGATATATATTTATATATATGGAAAGTAGTATAGAATATAAATCTTATGAAATACATTAAAAAGTATCTTATATATATAGTATATATACTTATGTACGAAAAACCAAGATTAAAAGATTTCCCTTTTTACCTAATTTATCACTTTTTGCTGAGATTTCATTGTATTATTTTATATATACGTATATATATATATATATATATATAGTTAAAATATATTGTTATATAATAGTAATATCATTTTATATACACCGAATTATACATGTATTGTTAAATATTAAAGACGTATGTATATTATATGATATTATATTTATATATGCATATACTATATATAAATATAATATCAAAATCTATATATTTATGTGTTATATTAAATAAAATTTTTTTATATAAGTAATAGAACATGTAAAAGAAGGCAATCGAAAAAAATCGCAGTTCAAAGGGGTTAATCGTGTGTGTCGAATATTTTACTGTCACCTAGCCTGTCCCTTAATCTTGATACATTTCTTTGCAAATTTTGACCCCCATATATTGAACTAATGTACATATAATATAAAAAATATGTTTATATATTATATATATATGCATATGATAGAGTCATTGAGCCATATATATCCGTATTTTATATATTTATATTACATATATAGATAGGTAACAATACAACTTATAATGTGTGTATATATTAAACAGTTTTATATATATATTGATATAGTCCAAACTTCTATCATATTATAACGAATAATCGTACTTTTTTGTGTGTGATATCACATCAAATAATATATTTATCACAAATGGATGGTATCATATCGTATACGCTATATATATTATGCATTGATGATATGCTTTTTCATAGAAAATATACACACACAAATACACAACTACGACACGAAGACGACGAAAAGAAAAGGATTTTTTTTCATATCCTTAAAAGTATTTTTTTATTATAAGTGTGTAAAATGTAAATGTTTATATAAATATGTATCGAATACAATTTTTTTAACGATATATATATAAATGAAATATATATATATATAGATATACTTATATATACTTTTGCATAAACATGAACGAGAAAAGATACCTCATATATGCATAATATAAAAAATTCGTAATACATAACGAAAATAAATCTACTTTATATATGTATATAAAAAAATAATATTACGTGATCGATTTGAATTTAAACGAATTCAGTAAATATCCACTTTATTGCTGTGTCTATCTATTTTCAAAATATATATGCATATTGTATATATATTATGACGTGATACATTCAATATTTATATATACATTCTATGTATATGCATATTTCTATACACTTTCTTCATATATCCTTAATATCACATGTCTATATATACATATATAGAAAATGTAGAATTTTATTGCAGGATTACATAAACTTTAACTATATGTATATCTATATACATATTTTTAAAATAAATCGATACAATTTGAATTACATTTACCTTTCAAATAAAACAAAATATACCTTTTCACATTTATATATAATTTATTGATATTATTGATGAAAAAAAACGACTGTCTAAGGTTTAAATAAACACAAATATTTTCTCTTTACAATGAGAAATATTTAATATACACGCAGAAATATGATTTTTATTTTCAAATATGAATCCAAATGAAACATGTTAATCGTTATAGTATACTTTTATAAATGGTTATACGAAAAAAATATTAAATTACAATACTTTTATTTTAAAACTAATTGTCTATTAGTTTTTGGATAATAATTGTAAATAAAAAAATTGTGTTTTGTTTTTATATTATTATTCATTTATTGATACTTCGAATTTTTACCCTTGATACAAAAATATTATAGACGGACGGATGATTGTTATAGCATATTATAATGTGCTGATCTTTTGTAACTTAACATCTTTAGTTGATTAATCACTTTTACAAAAGAAAAAAATGATTATTTTGCAATTTTCCTAAAATATTTCTGGTAACTTTATTTTTTTCATGGATTTGTTTACGTTTACTTATTATTATTGTGTTATTCTAAATCAGTATAGTGGTTCTTATTATTGTCAATGGATTTGGTGCAGATTCATCATATTTTGTAATGATCTTAAAAAAAATCAAATAATAAAATTATAAAAAAGGAAAAAAAATGATAAAAGAAAAATGTATTTGAAGAAACGTATATAAGATTGATGGTACTTGATATCATGTTATCGTATCTCATATACATCTACATACAATCAAGTCAAATTATGTAAAAAAAAATACAACTTTTTTTTCATTCGAAAGAAAAGGTCGTGCGTTAATATGATTTTTTTTTTCCATTCTATATTTACGTGATTTTATTATTCTGCTTTATTTTTTACGTAAAATTTAAATATATATTTTCCAACCTTCTTGGGCTATATATGCATATACATATGTATAGTTACTTATCTGTGTAAAGTTTTGGTTATTTATATATTTATTTATAAATGAAAAGGATACATACGCACACACACATATATATACTGTAAACGCAAGACACGAAGAAATAATTGGG
Source organism: Dilophus febrilis (assembly GCA_958336335.1). Classification (NCBI taxonomy): domain Eukaryota; kingdom Metazoa; phylum Arthropoda; class Insecta; order Diptera; family Bibionidae; genus Dilophus; species Dilophus febrilis. Next base: position 14,750,567 of record OY284469.1, on the reverse strand, counting down.
TTTTATGTTTGACGAATAAATTTTTGCCTTGTTAAAGATTACGCATATATATATATATACAATAAGTTAACATTACAGATGCATTCGTTTGTGGTTCTATAAAAAAATTGTTTTTTCGCTTTGCAACCAACAATCGTCCGACTTCTGTAGTTGGCCCTTTGTTGTTGGTTTCTCGTTTTGTTGCTTTTACGGAGTCGGTAATTAGCCGTACGATCAACCGTACGGATAAATGTGTAACTCTGTGTGGTGAAAATTCAGATTCGAATATAACCGAAAAACTCTAAACATATTTTATGTCTTCAGTAGGTTTTGGACCCACCACTCCAAAATTTTGTCATAATTTTAGGTTGGCATTTTTCCGGGGTTCTTATAGGACCTTTATATCTTATTAAATATGATTGAAAAATGTACTATATGTAGGTTTTGTACTATTAAATGTTTACCAATTATAATTACATTTTCATATATATGTAATAAACCAAAAATCAATTCGATTTAGTGTTTATGCATATTATATAGAAATGTTTTCATCTATATATATATGGTATAAATAACACGAAACGTATCATGCTGTATTTATTTATATAGTGGATAATATGGAAAATGAAGGAATTATTTTATATTATAATGATGATTATGTTATATAAATATAATAATCTTATATATTTAGTATATATATATTCTTAGTTTTATAAGAGTCTTATGTTTTATTTTTTTTAAATTATATATTATATTTTTTATATATCAGACTGTTATACCGAAAAAAATTTTTTTTTCTAGTTAAATCCTCTGAATTTTATCAAAATGTATAATATGTGGTATATGATTTTTGTTTGTTTTTTGCACTGTAGTAATTTTTATGCGTATATAAATTAAATAAGAATGGGTTTTTTGTTTATGTTCACGAGATCATCATATTAGCTCTAAGTAAGGTATTTGTCAAGTCAACTATATAATGAAAAATTATAATTTCAGTTTGTTTTCATAATTATATATACATAGTATACATATTTTATGTCTTAGTATATATAGGAAATTTACATAGTATATGTAGGAAATATATTCATTTTGAATTAAAATCATAAAATTTGCTGATCCATATAATAAATATTATAATATTTTTTTAATATTTGTATAGGTATAGGTTTAATAAGATTTTTTTTTAAATTAAATATATCTTGACATATCAATATGAAATGTGGCTTTTCAGATGTAGGAGCTTATAATAACTTGAAACTCAAAATGAAACTCTAAATAAATTATAATATCTGTGTATATGATAATTTATATAAACATGTTTATTAATTACCAAATATACGATATTTTGAAAAAAAAAATATGTGATTATTAAATATATACAATTCAATTAAAATTATAATTTCAAAACAAGAAATAAATTACGCCATATATTACCATATATTAGATTTCAGCAGTGATAAAACATATACATACATATATCTATATACCAGCTAATAAAATTAAATGAGGAAGTACAAATCGACACATAACTATAAAGAAATGAAAGAAAAAATAATACCATAACTTAATATAGCTAAAATAAAATAAATTATTTTATATACGTAAATTTTTCAATACCAAAATATATATACATATAATGAAAATTTATAGATACTTTCTCATCCAATTAATTTAAAAATAAAAAAAATTATAAAAATTTATTTTTCTATTTCATATATATAAAATTTATTAATTTCAATTATCTCTATAAATAAAACTAAAATGTAATGATTATAATGATGATATTATACGTATGTATTATATGTATACCCAACTAGCACGTTAGGTCGAAAGTACTTCGTATTAACTTAAATAGGTTAAAAAAATTTAGTCAATATTGCCCAATCGTGGTGTGAAAAAACGTAATAGCGTCGTCGTCTTCCCAAAGTGAAGACAAAAATGTACGTAATGACGACTTCATAACAACGTCGCTTAAGTCACTTTTACCTTAAAGCCATTTATACGGTGTAGTATTCCCGCACAATATTCACCAAAATATTACTAAAAATATACTTGTATTTTACCAATGTTTGACATGATTTACGTTAGTATTACGTGAGGAATAGGTAATTTGAATGAAAATTAGGTCACATTAACGTAATAAAAAGCAATTAAAAGATGCCATTTTATTTCTCACATTTAAAGAATATCATCTTTAACTAAACTTCATGACTAAACTCTACAAATGCTAAAAACAAAAAAAAAGGTAATTCAAAAGAAAAATTATGTATTTTTTTTATTTTCCATTTTTTTTTATTTTCAATTCTTTTTTTTATTTTCCATTTATTTTTCATTCATTACATATTTTTTAAATTAATATATTACATTATAATTAATTTAATGTTATATAGTTATTAGAATTATAAGATTTCATTTGTACTTACTATTAATGTTGAATCACCTCGGTATCGAACCGCAACCTCTTGTGAGATGTTTAAATTGTTGTCGGCGATCATACTAATTATGCCACGCCTCATACACACATTTAAATGTTGAAAATGGATATAATGAATTCGTGAAGGGTATGTAAATAGGTAAAATAATAAGAAAATATTTACCTAAATTTACCTTCAGCATTACCTTTTAAAACAGTGCATTTATTGGTAATATATAGGTAAATACAGGTACACACATTAACCATATAAAGGTTACCAATTATTAACTTATTATAGTATAATCGGATACAAAGTAATATATATGGGTTATTTTTACGTAAAATATTACCATTTCTCATACTTTTAAGTAAAGCGTATTTATTGGTAAGATATAGGTAAATAAATAAAACACATATTAACCATAAATTTTACCAATTATTAACGTATTAGTATAAACACTAAAAAGTCATTTTTATGGGTTATTTTTACGTAAAATTTTACCTTCCCTATTATTTTTAAGTAAATGACAATTATAGGTAAGATATAGGTAATTAAATAAGAAAAAGATAACTACAAATTTTACCAATATATCACTTTTTAGTTTAAGGACTACAAAGTCGATTTGCAAGAATATATGTATTGATTTATTACTTAATTTTATTACTACACAGTTATTATGTTAATAAGGTAATTTTGAAGAGATATTTTTTATAGTATTTTGACCTCACAAATGACTTCAAAGTAATTGACATTTTGAGTAAATTTCTTTGGTTATAGATAACTAAATATTTACAAATACATTTTCTTAATAGTTTTTATAATTTACAGGGCAAATATTTGCGAAAAAATATACAATATTTAACCAGGCTAGGTATAATTTCCTTAAAACAAAATATTTTGGTATGAATGTGTTATTATGCTGGTAGGGTATGCAATTGGATTCGATTTAATTCATTCATATAAGGCATACTGCATATTATATATATAAACAATTTGATACATATATATTACAGTATAAATAAAATAAACAGTATAATTTAAATTGTTAAATTATTTAATAAAGTATTTGAAGTTGATGTGGTGAAACAAAAATAAAACTTTCTAAAACAAAAGTATTGTGTTTATATGCATTTGGTGATATTCATTTATTTATATATTATTACTTTCAATATATTTCAGTGGAATTGATTGCGCATTCTTAATAGTATTCTTATAATTGATTAATTCTATATTATCGGTTACCAAGAATTTAATACAAATCTCGATTAAAGTTTGTTCAAATTACACATATTTGTATAGAGCTATTTTAAGGCAAATTATACTGTATTTAAAAAAAAATAAATGCTCTATATCTAAATTTTTATAGTGTGTATTAAAAAAATCACCAACAACAAAAAATTAAACTTTAATAAAAATAATATAATAATAATAATAAAGTAATAAAATTTTGATGTAAAATGCTCGTATAAGTAAAAATATTTTATAAATGTAGACATCCGGTGTAAGATCATTTTAATATTTTTTTTTATGTAAAATTTGTAATATATAAATAATATTAAAATTAAAAATTTTACGAAATTAACAACAAATTATTATTATATTAATATAAAGTAGCTGCATATTTACAAACATATATAACGAATAACGATATAACTATGATGAACATTTAGAATACTCACACAATCAAAATACGGCACAATGATTATTATTTTCATTATATGATTGTGATTATCATTATAATTATACAATAGCTCAATAAATACCGAGTATATATGAATTTATAGATATATATATATATTATGTATAAGAATGAATGATATTATCATATAATGATCATCATTTCGCGTAAATTGCTTAGATTGTTTTATCATATCCATAAATGAATATGTGGATTACATCTATATCTATATATTTTTATATTAGTATATACGAGTGTATGCAGTTTGTATATATTTATTATTATGGGTCAAAAAGCCAAATGAACAATCAACAAAAAAGGTATATATGAATGAAATATATATACCATCATATATATTGATGTATAAAATTATGATTGAAAAAAATGAGTTTGTGTAGTTTAGGAATAATGTTATATACATATATATGTGTATCTAAATCTATATGAAATATAATGAAATTGTGTTAACTGAAGTGAATTAATTGTACACGTACAATTTCTATTATATCATATACATATAAAGATATATAAATACTATATCACCATTTATATATGAATATATTCGCATCATATCGATATATAGAATATTCTATAAATAAATCCTGCTCGTATTGTGTAGATTATATAGAAAATATATAATAATTTGTGTCTATAGAATGAACAGCATACTAAATAGAATATTATATTATATATTGGATCGTATATATTGAATCAGTATACATACATATATAGTAGGATGTGATTGAGGTAAATGTACGTTATTCGGCGTATAATAATGAAGTAATCATATATAGAATTCTATTTTATTTATATAATATATCTCATCATATATATATATATATCTATATAAGAACTTTTTCATATATATATATATTAAATATTCACATAATATTTATCTCCTAAGATTAGATATGTAATTTTCTTTTGGTAAAATTTTCTTCTATTATATAATATTGGATTTTTTATTTATATATTCTATATTAGTTTATTATATATGATAAACTCAAATAAGTTATTCCAATAAAATCCTTTTGTATATAATTATTAACTATGTATATAAGAACATTAAAATAATCGATTTTTATTGTAAAATTTATACAAAAAATTCCGTATACACATTGAATTTTGAATCATTAATATTTTGCATGCCTAATTTTTCAGTATATAAACGTATTTTTCAGTTTATATATACCTATATGTATATCATTCATTATATGCTGAATGATCATTTACATAAAAGTTTTCCCAATGTTGGAAAAATATATGTACGTTACGTATATCTACAACATTTAATATATTATTTTATATGCTTAATATGCATTATATTTTATATATATACTTATGCACACAGTATTTGTTTGCGAGAAACAAAGTGAAGTTAATCGTAAAATATGAATGTTGATAATTTTCATGAATACATAAAAGTATATATATCTACTATATATAAAAAGTAAGTAAGTAATTTAGCATAAAATTGGCCTTTTGATTTTATCGTTTAAAATGTATATAAATATAAAAGGTACAATAATGTACTTTGAATTTTGTTTTTATACATTTTAATAGAGGTGTATTATATATATAAATAAAGTTGCGATTTAATGATAATATCGTGCTAATGAATAGAATTAATTAAAAAGATTTTATATATATATAATTTATTTATTATATTATATATATTATGTACAGGTAAACAAACATAAATGTATATTATGCACGTTATAATATGCATTAAAAATAATGTACCAATATATAATTATTTTGATTTACATATATGTATATATGTATATAAATAGTGCAATGGTTGTATAGAAAATTATCTATTGTATATGGTAATTAAGAAAATGATTAAACAGTTTTTTTTCTGTTATTATTACATAAAAAATTGTATATACTATAAAAATTGATAATGATAGAAAAATAAATAATAAAAAAAAAAAAGATAGAGCATGAAACATATCATATTGAATCTATATAAATATATTTTATACGATTTTTAGTTTAAAGAATATTTAATTATAACGTTAAATATATATATACACACAATCTTGTATAGGCTATTAAGTACATCATATAAAATGTGGATCAGTTGTTAATTGTTTAATATATTTGAAATAGAAAAATAAAAAAAATTATATTGCATCTATTTAATTATATTCCATTTTAATTACATGTAAATATACATAAATCAATCGATATAGTTATTAAATTATTTACATAAAACAATTTATTTTAATATTGAAATATACCTATAATCCTCTAATGAATTTTCTATTTGTTGTCACTATTTGTTTTCTCTGTACGTTTCAAAGGTTGTTGAAACGGCAAAACTGAAATCGTAAATTATAACGTATAACGTCGCTTACATTATTTGCACATAACAAATACGATAAAAAAAACTATTTACAATTGATTATTTAGTTTTTTTTATCGTATTTGTTATGGGCAAATAATGTAAGCGACTTTATTCCATCATAAACATGTAAAATGCTAAAGATTCATAACAAACAAAATATTATATAGCTGAATATTTAGAACTTACAATACATCTAAAATTGAATAATTGAATGCTTCTGTATATAGTATGTATTACCGAATCAATATTACGTATAAACAAAATTAATTTACTATCATTTTATATTTCAACTTCCATTCGATCTTAATGTATATATAAATTTATAATTAATATAATATACAAAAATCTATATATATATATTAAAAATATTTATATTTATAATAAAACATTTTAAGATATATAATTTAAAAAAAAAAATATTTTTATGACTGCCATTTCTATAATTATATATTTTATAATTTATATATTTATAATTTTTGGAGCTCAACATGTGGTAATTCTTGCAGCTCAACTTATGGTGGTGGTGGTTGTCATATATGAATATAGAATGATGTTGCGTTAGATTATTTAACAATTTCTTTTTTCGATAAATAAAAGTATAAGCATTTGTAATTCATATAATATATAAGTAAAAAGTATTACCGTGTTGTATGACATTTAAAAAAATAAAATAATAATTCATAAAAAAATCATTATTAGAGATCTGTACAGTGGTAATATAAAAATGGTTAAATATATATGGTTACAGCTGCGATATAAAAGTAAAATATATTTTCTATTCATTTGTTTATTATTATTATATTATTAATAAATAAAACTAATATATATATATATATATATATATTGAATTCAAAATTATATAATTAATACTATTTTGTTCACATACATTTTATTGTATTATTATAACTAATACTGAAAATATGACTATGGAAAAATTATTGAATTATACCAATGTAAATATATATAAACATAGAGTATATATAAAGGTATATATATACATTATAGTTTGTATAAGGTATAGTTTTAAATGATATAAATTCATATGTAAGCACATGCAGAGGTATCGTATATATGCATATAAAGTTAGATATAGTATTTTGTATAATTATAATTTCATAATTTAATTTATAATATACACTATTTTGATTATTATTATTATTATAATTATCATAATATGTAGGTATATATTTATTCATTATATGGAAATGATATATATACATAACATATATAAGAGAAAATTTCGCCAAGTCACTTATCGTGTTTATAGGTACTTGATACAGCATTTATAATATATAACCCTATATATGTTTATTCTTAGATGTATTATTATACTATTTAATATTATATAATATTTGATATATACTTATATGAACATACAGATATATAAATACAAATATTAATAATAGAGATATATAAAATAACAATGCTACATATATTTTATAACATATATTTTTATATATATATATATATATATATATATATATATATACGAGTCACATTACTTCGATAAAACTAATTAATATAATACATATAATTATGGCGGATCACCAAATAAAACAATAATTATATGAGTATATGAAAGCTATACATTGAGTACCGATCTTATGATAAGCTTAAAACAAAACGGTTCGAAAAAGTTACTAGAAATTTTCTAGTAGAAAACGGTGTTGAAGCAGTTAATAATCTGATATTATATAAATATTTTTCTTTTGAAATTTATAACATTTAGAAAGTGTACATTTTTTCTTTTACCGATATGATATACAACATTTTTATTATTTTTTTTTTCTTGTGAATTCATTTTAAAATTAATAAACCAATAATTTACACAAATCATTATCAATTTTTCACTAAAAATTTGAAAATAATTGCTTTACGAAATATGTTTAGTTATGGGTTAGTCGCCTTAAACATATATATTCATATATGTATAATGTATATCTTTGTAACTTCATTTATATATACGACAAATATTTCTATTAATTAAAATTAAGACGTTTCAGTAAATTAATTGTTATGAATATACAAATTTATGGTTTAATTAATTCATTTCCTCTTTATATATACATATATGTATCTATATTTATGTTATATTATATATTTATTCCATTCATATATAATATAGATATAATAAAAGTATATATATATATGATATTATATACTTAATCGTGCATATGGTTATTAATATTTTACGCATTTATATACATATGTATGCATATATTTAATATATAGATTATAATTTTTCTTAACAAATTTATAATGAAACAATAATTAAATTACATTTACTATAATTTGAATTGTTTATTTTCACACAAATATCAAATATATTTTATGATATTGAAACCTTAAATGACTAACAAAATATTTACTCGTGGTAAACGATATTTTACATGATAAATTTTAGTATTTTTTTCATTTACACGTGTAAATGTAAATCAAGCGCTTAAGAGTATTGGGCCATAAAATAATAATATGGCATATAACAAATAGTGTATTACAAAATGATAAAAAGATTCATTTTCCTATATAAAATTAACTATGATTATTTGTAAAATTAAAAAAGTGCATAAAAGAATCAAATCATCATAATCAAGAATCATAAGATCATATATGTAAAATGCATATACTATTTAGCTGTATAATTACCTATATGTACAATAGTAGGAAATAATATTTACAAAAACTAATCAATAACAAATTTTTGAATGTGACCCTTTATCATAAACATATAAGATATCATTATTTACCTCTTAAAATTCTTTTATATATTGTACATTGATTATTTATGTTTTTTTTATTCAGAAAACATAAATTATATTAAATTTTATATACCTCTCTCTATATACATACGTATATTATTGTGATAAGATAAATATATCACACAAAGTAAATAAAATATTGAAATAAAAATTTATCATGATTCAATGCATATATTATAATTTATATATAACCATACCGCAAATATACATATATATATAGATTTATATTTGCACAACCAGATAATATTTGCATACGATTTTCCATCATCAACATCTTCTCATATACATTATATACTATATATATCCTACTAAATATATGTTCAAAAAAACCTGTCATTTTTATCGTGCTGTCAAATCCATTTTGATATTGAAAATATATCTCATATATATTTACTTTTTTTATGTGTGTATAACAATACCTTATACATTTTTTTATTCAATATTTTTATTTGACTATTTCTTTTTTATTTTGTGTAAATATAGGCAAACAGTAAAGTACAAACATACCTATATACGAGCGACGAGTCAGAGATAGATGTATATGATGTAAAGGAATAATAACGATATGATATATAGAGGTAAGTACATATTGTAAAATCTTTATATATCTTAAAATAAAAATGAAAGAAAATGAACTGAAAAACATAATAAGAAATATAAAAAAAAATGTGCTTTAAGAACATTCTAACATATATAATATAAGAATATGCTTATAATATATATGCGAGGGTATATTTGAAAATTTTTCAATGTGTGAAGAAACGCATATGATTTTTCTTTCTATTATTGTATATACTATACTTTCTATAAGTATGCATTCATTTTCAACGAAAATATTTTATATATACTTATACTTTTTTTTACTTCAAATATGAAAAAAAAAATCATTTTCTGTTTATGGGCTTGTGGCATATAAAAATTATTATTTCTTATATAAATAATGTATTATATCGAGAGATCTATAGCTTTAAATGAAGCATATAGATCTGTATTCTGTGTATATACAGAAGGATATTCCAGTTCTTTTATTGTATATGTATATATATCTTTTTTCACTTGTAAATGTTTGTTTTATTTTGTTTTTTTTTTACTTTATTTCTTTTACTTTATTCTTTTTTGTTTATTTTTTCTCATTTTACGTGACAATTTATTGAAAATTTATATAAACAATATATATTGAATTTTATTTTTTAATATTTACATATGCTTTTTATATATTAATATTATTCTTCTAAAATAAATAGATGATGTTATGTATCCATACCATGGTATAAAGACGATAGGTATGCTTGACAGCTGATTTACAATTTTGTTTGACGTCACTCAGAGTGAAAAATAATTTTTTCAATGAGTAATAAACCATAATAAACATAAGCACAATAAAACAAAAACCCAGAGTGACGTCAGAAAAGGGAAAAATGGCGAACATCAACAAATATCGAGCATACCTATAGTCTTTATACCATGTATCCATATATATCTGGTATTATATATGTCATATATAAATAAATAAGATATTTACCATACGCGGAAAATGGAAAATGTTATGCAAACATAATTTCAAAAATATTTATATATGATTAATTTTCCGGATGATGGATAAAATATATATATATATCGCTTTATTATGTTAAATAAATTGATATCTTATGACAATGGAGTTTTTCAAAAATATATCATAATCATTTAATATTTAAAAGTTTTACTTCTGCATTCTTCAATATACTCATGCTTTTGTGTACATCATTCAAAAAACAATTCATTAGTATTTTATAAATAATAGTCAATTATAAAATATTCAAAGTTCAAAACAATTTTATATCGAAATTCATATCACAGAAACTTTGGGATGAAAGAACATTTTGGTATTTTATACAGTTTTAGTTATCAATAATATATAAGTTTTTTTTTATTTATTAAAAAAAAATGACGTTTAGTTAAAAAATCGAATAATGGTTCATATTAAATGACAATTGCCTTATATAATATATATACATCCAAAATTTTACCATTAGAATGAACAAAAATATGTGTTTTTATTTTCACATTATAAGATATATGTATTAAACGTATTATTTTTATGGTATATATAAATATGTTTAGAAAATTTTACCAACTGTAAAAGATATATATTCATATATTGTACAAATAAATAGTTAAATATCGAATGGTTTAATCTTATGTATATTATAAAGAGAAGAATAAAAAAAATGCCACGTTTTTTCTTTTTGTATTTTTCCTCAAGATAAATATAAACATCATCGCATATACATCTTTTACATTCAATTTTTATGTATATATTATATATTCTTATATGTATGTACGTAAGTACATAATACGTAAATATAATATAAACGAACAAAAAACCAACATGTATATATAATATATATATATATAGATACCGACCGTCATAGATACTAAACAGCCAATTTATATTATCAGCAGAATGTAAGAAAACAAAAATGCTGAAAATCAACCATCATTTTCATCACATCATAAATTTCTAAAACGATTCACTTTTCTAGCTTTATATATATCTACATCAACATACGCATGTTATCCTTATATATATATATATATGTATTATATATATATAGCATGCATATAGATTTATATGCATGTATATATTTTAATATGGTTTATATATACGTCATTTATACACCCCATATATAAACATATTATCTTAAACAGGGAAAATAGAAAAGCTGAATTGGACACTTTTCTTTTCGCTGATTCTTTATATACATAATACATATATAGAGAACTTACTATATATAATCTGTATTCGTACATAGATTTCATTTATATATTATTTTACATGTTTAAGCACATTACAGAATAATATATAGTATTTCTTTTATATACGACGATATAAATATTATATATAAGTTTATCTAAAATAAAAATAGAAAAGAAAGATATAATAAACATATTCGGTATAAAAAAAAATTGTTGTATTTTTGGTTCAAAACGTTTTAACAATAAATTAATTTATTTATTGTTATATGTGTATGACGCGTATATATTGATTTTTATTTTTCATATACATTCGCTTGTATTATGTATAGATTTCGAAGTAAAATAAAAAAATATAATATCTCAAGTATCACTCGATAATTATAGAAACAAATTATATATACTATATACAGATATATATAGTTACTATACGATACGTTGACATACTGTTAACTTAAATATAATATCAATAATTTTTCGTCATTAAATATATAAACAACTGAATTAATTAAGTATCGTTAATAATTTTTATTTTATTGAAGCTCTAAATACGTAGAAATAATTTTATTCTCAATCCACATTTAAGATATTGATAATGTTGTTATATATATATATATATATATATATATATATATATATATATATATATATACATATAGACAACATGTAAATGTTATCCAATAACATACAAATGTTATTATCATTGTCGTGTATATTATTTTTGAATAAATTAAAGTTTATAAAACATGTAAAAAAAATATATATATAAAATATAATGTGTTTAATTAAACGTATCGTATTGTATATACTAGGGATAAATAAAATCGAATTGTTTATTCTTGTTCCCTATATATATGTATACATGATTACAAAATAGAAAATATATCCATTATATAAAAAAAAAATACTTTTTCAATATTTTCAAATTAATTACATTTTCAAAAATAATACAATTACTTTTTATGATACTGTTTTAATATTATCATGAGTTGAATACCAACTTTGCTATATTAGCTTCGTTCCTTCTTCTATATACATGTATATTTGCATATATCGAATATATTTAACTACAAGTATACTTTATAATGGATATATTAATGTACAATACTTGTGCAAGTCCTTTGATAATCATCTACATTACATATAATTTTTAATGGTCTAATAATGTTGATGCGATATGTACTTAAAAATAAAATTGTACAATTATTGTATCGTTTTTTTACATGAAAACAAAAAAGAAAATAAAACACTTCATTTAAATATTTTTATTAACATGTTGTTATAAATATGGTTGGTAAACTGTATGATAACAATATAAATCTTTATAGAGATGCATAATTAAAAATTGCTTGTGCTATTATTATAGATATTATAGAAAGGTTTAACCCGATTTTTGTTTTTGAATTGTTTTATACATATATATAGGAGTGAATTCAACAATAGGATTGCGTTTTCTTATTATATATCAAAACATTTTTGTATCTGAACCTATATTTACTATATTAAATTCGTAGATTTCTTGTTGATTAAATTTAAAATATAAATTTTATAATTTTTTATATAATGATTAAAAATTCACTTCTACCTGCCATAAAATAATTTATTATAAGGTTATTGGGATTTTGGATAGTAAAAAAGTTGTTCGTAATGCACTGCTTATGTCGTAAAGCACGTATTGCATAATGTAAAGTATTAGTAATGCACTGGTTTTGAATTCATTGGGAAAAGGTCGTAATCTCATTTTTAATCTATATTAAAAATGTAAACACTTCAACAAAAAATCACAAACTGAACTGAATGTAATAATGTATATTATGTATAATTGTACATAGATTGATCGTTATGACATATTTTTTATAAATTACAAAATATGTTAATAATATGTATAATAATTTACAATTATAATCGATAGTGACAAACCCAAAAAATTTATAGAGCAAAAATGTTAAACACTGTTATATATAAAATGACATATTAAACCTATATCTACATTTTATTAATAGTATTATGATAGAATTTACACATATTGACATTTTTGCTGCGTTTAAATATAGAAATATAAAACGAGTATGATTTTGCAAATAAAATATTTAACGTTTATGTAAATTGTTTAAAATATAAATATACTGTTAATACGTATATATATATATATATTTATATACTTGTTTGTAGCTACAAGCTACAAGTTATATATATATTGTACGTATATATTTATATTCATATTATTTATGATCTTAATTTAAATATATATAATCAATTAATTTGTATATCAATAAATATATTTAACACACAGAACAAGAATGTTAACTAACCGCAGATGAACTAATATCTATATAGATAGATATAAATAGGTACATTAATTATATTCACATTTAAGATACCTAACATATTACAATGTATATAAATATGTGTTTATGGATGATATTCTTTTCTATTTTTTCTTTTTGTAAACCTTATCACAGTGTGTTTAAAAATATATGTATTTGATAATTGATTATTGTAAAATATATGTTTATATTATAGTACTATATTCGTAAACAAAAGAAGCGGATATAATTCAACATTCGGGATTTAACTCCCCGTTAGGAAGATAAACTATTTTTTCTGTAACATAATTGAATACAGTATGTTTTTTACAATTATTTGTCATTTATATATCTTATAGCTTATTCTATGAACGCAACCACCCTATCTGATTACGATTATTTAATATTAAAACAAATTAGAAAACTTAACATATATATGTAATGTAGTTATATATATGTTTGAATAGATCAATTATAATAAGTTTTGTACGTGCGCATATAATAAATATGTATTTAATGATTGAATTACATTTTAATATGTCAGCTAATAATATCATTATTAATATTTATCATTAATAATATATCCATTTATTATTATTATTATTACTTATATTTATCAATAAATATTTCTTCTTGAAATCACATATGATATAGAAGTTTATTATTTTTAATAATATGTACATTGCTATATTTTTATAATAAATATCCATAGACAATTTTAAAACATTGTATAATTTCTGTTAAAATAAATATATTCATTCCAATTTTTACCTCTCGAACCTCCTTGCTTTTCTTGAAAATATTGAAAATATTTTTTTAATTTACATTGATTTTTAATTAAACATTTTGCATTACTTATAAAATGAAGTTTCATGAATATATAATGGATCAATGAATATGACATTAAATATTATTGTAAAATGTAACAAGTATTATATTTGGCAAAGAATTTTTGAGTTAATTTATTGACCTAAATACTAAAATTATATGCATGAATTATAATGTTATAAAAATATATGTATATGCAACTGCTGTGTACTCAATCATGTATTAAAAAAAATGATGTAAAGCACTTTAAATTATTGCATGATTCTAAAATGTTTACATCAACCCTATCAGGTAAATCAGGTAAATGTTCATTATTCACATATATACGTAATTAACATGAATTCATTGTTTATATATATATATACTTATATATGAAAGAATTTATATAATATAGAATAATGGATGGTCTAATAGATGAACAAATTAAATGAGTTATCATTTATATATTAAATAAATAATATTTTAAACAAATATATATATGCATTGTAAAATAAAATGTATATATAGTAAATATATATAATGATATTTGAATAATATAAATAATAAACAATATATTGAAAACATTTGCATACAATAACGAAAATGAATATTATATTCAAAGTATTTTATTCTATTTATATTATATCATTATATGTATATATTTAAATGAATCATTTCACATCACGAAATATGTATATAGTGGATACTGTAACGATCTAGATATATATATATATATATATATATATATATTAAATAAAATTCCATTAAATTCAATTTATACATATAATATTGACCGTGACAATGTAATTTAAAAACGCTACACAATTTAAAATTTAATTATGCCGTATATATAATGAAGTATATATATACTGGTTTTCTTTAAACAACATGCTATATATACATATCATATATATATATATATATATATATATATGAACAAACAATGATAAAATAAAATACCTTTGAATCATACTTGCATTTCTGTGAATATATACATATAATAAACACATATCATTTTTCAATATACCATATATATATATATATATATTTGTATTTATTGTTGTAATATATATTGAAATTGTATTTTATTTTTATTTTTTTTGTAAATATATCGTGTTATACATTAATATATTAAGTTATATAATATATATGATATACCATATGCAGAGAATGCAAAACATAAAAAAAATAGTTTAATGATTCATTTTTCACTAGATGAATAATATAAAATATATAACGCATAAAAATTTCTTTATGGAAAAATATGCAATTTTTTATCGAAACAATGAAAATTGCATAAATAAAATGCAGCAATATAAATGCATATATTAATAAATGTACATGACTAATACAGTATATATAATATTTTATTTAATATGTTGGTGCGGATGAGAAAATAATTATCTATTTACACTATATTGATCCTTTTACCATAAATGATAAGCGTATGATGATTTTATTTAATTTTTTTTAGACAAAGGCTGCATAAACTTTAATTTAAAGAGAACCGTAAATAATATACCTTTCTATCAACCACATCGCATTCAGATCCATTTAATGGTAATAAAATATATAAACACCTCTTCAAATTCAATGCATATATTAATGTAATAAAATCTATTGTTTTTAATTATTTGTTTATACATTTTATAAATATAATTAAATGATTAAAAAAAAGCTCGTATATATTTGTGGCATGTATCTTAAGTATGGACGTGCATTATCGAAAAAAAACAATAACTTTTTACTGCAATTAATTATTTTAATTTTTTTGAAGTTTTTTTTATAATGGATATATGTTTTAATACACAAATACTTTTTAAACATTTACATTAAAGCGAAACCCATTCATTTTTTTTTTTTTTTTTTATACTCCTAGCGCGGGGGCACCATATAGAGTTGCAAGTTATTAGAGTGTCGGTATTGTTTTTGTGGGTATTTGAACCTTTGAACTGTGTAGTATGTGTTGGGTGATCTATATGTCTATTTTTATTTCTTTAAGGAATTGGATTATTTCACTATAATTAATTTCTGATTTTAAAATGTCTTTTAAGTTTGTGCCCGTGAGGCATTTATATTTTTGCCTTATTTTCGTATATTGTTGGCAGTGTAAGATGATATGGATGAAGTCGTCATTGCTATTACATGTGCTACATTTAATATCTTCCCGTAATTTAATAACTTTTAAGAAACCCTTATCGTGTGTGTGTCCACTTCGTAGCCTGTTGATCGTTTTGATGTCGTTGCCAGATAGGGCCAGTCCTCGGAACCATGGTGTTTTGTTTGGGGTTGAATTGATAATTTCCGCATTCCATCTTCCGCGATCTTGGGTTTGGAGTAGATATTCTTGATCCCATTGTATCCAGATTTGAGAATTAATTTGCTTCAAAATGTCATCGGGTGGTGTAATGACGTCTGATTCATTAGTAAGTGAGGTTGCTTCTTTGGCTGCCCTATCAGCAATTTCATTACCCAGTATACCGCAATGCGCTGGGATCCATTGTATTATGATGGTTTGCTTTGGGTGTTCATTGCACGTTTTCTTTATTAGGGTTTCATAATATTTGTCGGTGTTATTTTTACATGTATTTTCGAGAGATTTGCATGAGCTCATGGAGTCAGTGAGTATTACTATGGGTTTAAGTGATTGACTATTTTTAGCGATGCCGATTTCCATAGCCTTAAGTATTGCAATTGTTTCCGCCGTTTTAATCGATATTGTTTGTTTTATTCGGGTTTTGAAAGTATCCTGTGTTTGTTCCAGATAAATGCCTATGCCCGTATCGTAATCCACAATGGATGCGTCGGTAAAGATACGTGTCATTTGGGAGTATCGGTCTAGAATTTGTAGTGATACTTTTTTTAAAACATCTTTATTTGTGAATTTGATAATTCTGCCCTCTGGTTCTGCATGAATGATGAGGTTTGTTGGGTTTTTTTGAAGGTTTTGTTTGATCGGGGTTTGTAGGATGGCGTCATACTGTAATACAATATTATTGATGAGTTTGGTGGATGTTTTGTTTCGAATGTCAATTCCAATATGGTTATTATGATAAAGCTTTTTAATTGCATATTTGGCTAGTAGGGTTGCATGCGTGTACTGTATCGGTAATATACCAGTCTCGGCGTGGATAGTGCTAATCGGCGTGGTTCTTACATAGCCCATGCATTTCCTGAGTGCCAGATTTTGTATTTTTTGGATTGTATCTAAGTTTTTTGCATTTAGTGGGATATTTGCGGTGAAGTAATTGACTCTATTGATTATTAGATTTTTGTACAGATTTAAATTATATATATATTTTCCAATTTGATATACATTTTATACAAACACTGAATTTTTTTTATTATTTATCAAATATAAAACCAAATAAAACTCCTTTAGAAACATTGTACAGGCGAATAATTAAAGTAAATAAAATTAATGAAATTGATATTGATCATTAAAATATTATAATGAAATATTATGCTGTGTATACAAACAAATAACAAAAATACATGTACATATATACATGATGATATAGTTCATTATTCCACTTTACTCGCATTTCAAAAAAACCCATATACAAATTGGACTCTATCGATTACAAATTTATATATAATAACATAATAATAATAAAAATAATAATAATAATATTATGCATAATTATTTTAAAATGGTTTATTTTAAAATAATTAAAAATAAAAGGGGGGGTGATTTGTTACATAATTAAAAATTTACTTTATGTATATAACAAAATTAAAGATGAATGAAAAAAAATGAATAAATATAATAATGTTTTTTTTTGTCTCTTTATATTTTCCTATATAATTTATTTTAACAAAACAAAATATCCACATATAATGAATGTGAAAAATTCTGAATTTTGTAGAAAAAAAAAACAACAAAAAATAGCATAAATGCACAAAAAAAATTGTTTAAATGAAAAATATATTCTTTTTACAACTTTTTGATTTTACATTATATTAACATGTTGACGGACAGTTGCGTCTATAGCCGTCAAGTTCAAGTTCACTATGTGACATGACGGCAATAGCCGTCCAATACGAAACGGTCGTTTTTAGACACTGCGGCTGTAGCAGCACAAATGTGCATTTACCAGCGTACAAGTAGAAGCCTAGTGTCATGTTTTCGAAAAAAAATTTAGTATACTGTGTCCTGCACCATGCTTTGAAACATGGCATACCGAAAATAATGTATAATAATTATAAAATTATAATAAATTTATTTGTCATTTATTTATTTTTGTTTGATCATGAACTAACATTTCGTGTAAAACTCCCAAAAATACTTTGTTGCTCACAAAAAATTGCTTATTTCAGTCATTAAACCTGTCATTTACGTTTTTAAATTTTTGCTGTTATAGCCGCCATCGTCCCATTACATAGTGTCTAGAGTCCGCTGGCGCCATGACGGTTGTAGCCGCAACCTAATTAAAGGTGCTGAATTAATCAAAATTAAGTGTATTTAAGCAGAAAGAGTAAAACTATACTTCTAATATTCTAAAAATTACAAAAACATATAGTGTCAATTTTCGAATTTCACTTGTTTCTACTGTCCGTCAACGTGTTAAAATGAATATATTTTTATATAAAAGATATACATATAATTTTATTCAAGATACGAAACGACGGCATTTTAAAATCGCTTAATATAACTATATATACAATATTACTGGAAAAAGTTAATATTTATTTTCAATAAAATTTTAGAATATTTTATAATAACATCTATCTGCATATATATTATATACCGTTAAAATGAAAAAGTTTTTTTTATATTTTAGGGGAAATGATGAAGTTTATTTTATTATTACACTTTCAACTTACTAAAAATGTGTATATATTTTCTTTATACTATATATATATTCTGCGGAATATATATCAAAATTATGGGTATATTTATTAGAGGAAAAATCATACTTTTAAATTTGATTCGTTGCCTCTATGTATATCTTCTATATATATTTATATACATTTATATCGATGATATTACATAAATATATATTCCTTTATATTTCCATCATCCTATCAAAAAAAAAATTAAATCTTTATCTTAAAATGTTCAACCTTTTTCTAAAAATAATATTATAAACAAATAACTCTTTTTCTTGTTTTTTTTTCATCTTACTTTTCATTTTGCAATTATTTCGTTAAATATATTATCTATGTGTAGTATTTACACGTTAGGGAAAAAGTTTTCTTTCAATAAATTTTCCCATTTTCTTTTTTTCTCATATACATGACAAATGATAACTATTTCATTACATAATATCAATGCATAACCATATATTGCGTGATTTGATTTTGCCTGCCAAATTTTCTTTATATCAATTATATGAATACTTTTTATTTATACTGTTTAGGTACTGTAAGCAATATAGATATAGATATAAATAATTTCCATTCATGCATAACTCAATTATGATATTTAATACTCTTCTTATTCTTATGCATAATGATCTAAATGTAATTATTAAATGTATCAGTGTGTATATGTATACACAATAATTGTATATATAAATAATATATTACGCAATATATATAAGTAACAATATAATATTTAATACGCAATTTAATATTATAAATTTTGTTATTATATTTTATTAATATTTGATATATTCATGAATTTTGTATAGTTTAATAATTATTTTGTTTAATAAATTTATAAATGCAATAATAAAAAATATGTTGTTTGAGAATTTAACAAAAAACGACAGTTGTGGTAATTACAGAAGTTGTTGAAAATTGTTGAAAAAAGTTGCAAAAACAAAAAAATTGAAATTGAAATTGGCTGGAAATTGAAAATTCATTTTTTTTATTTCTAAAACATATTTTAAAACCATTTTATGAACAAATTGATGTGATATTTTATTTTTTTATATAATAGTTAAATATCTAAAAATTTTACGGATTATGCACTATATATTACATTTTTCATCAC
Organism: Dilophus febrilis; assembly: GCA_958336335.1. NCBI lineage: Eukaryota > Metazoa > Arthropoda > Insecta > Diptera > Bibionidae > Dilophus > Dilophus febrilis. Next base: position 14,729,594 of record OY284469.1, on the reverse strand, counting down.
ATATATAAAAAAATTTAATTAAAAATTCCTAATGTGGTTGTATTGATTGAATGGGATTTTTCTTTTGTTTGAATGCGATTTGTTGTGTATAGTATTATTAATAATAACTATAATTAAATTTAAATGATTATTAAATATTTATTTCAAAATTCAAAAATAAAATTTTTGACATGAGCAATTATTGTAAGTATTTTAATTTTTTTAAATACAATTATAAACATTACATCAATCACTTATTAACATTTTGAAATGTAAAATTTTCAAATCTATTCACATTTTTAAATTCATAATTATTTGTATACCATATTATAAATAAATTAATATAGATGTATGAAATTATTTTATAATTATATTAATTATCATCACATTAATTACATATCATCACCACATTAATTATACGTTTCATTCATATGTATACCTATATACAATTACAATATGATGTGTGTATTCCCTAAAGTGTTTTCATTTTAGCGTTGTTACCAATAGTTTTTAACATATCAAGTTTACTTATATATAACGCACAAACAATTATGATTTAAATTGTTTTCTATTCACCTTTATTGATAAAATAATTATATATGTATAAAGTAAAAATGTAATTAAAATGTATATGCCTTATTAAAAAACGATATTATGATTTGTATGTAGAAATGATTTTAAAGTTAAACAGTTCATTAAAAAAAAATTAAATGAAAGTTTACATGTGTTGTTACATAAATAAATAAGTAATTATACGGTTTGAATTTTAAGATCAACATAATACATATTTTTTTCATTTATTTATTTATTTAAAAACATGTAACGTTTTTATTTTCGTGAGAATAATATTTTTGTATTATTTTTATTTGAAACATTAAAATCTATTTGAAAAAAAAACTTTACATTTGAGAACAGGCGTTTTATTCAATTGTGTTTCAATGAAATCTCACCATTTTTGTATACTTTTGCGTACATGTTTAGAAATGAATTGATCTTAAATATGTTGTTTGCTGTTTGGCCTAAACAATGCAGTCGAATAAGCCAATATGTCATAATTCAATATTTGAGAAATTCACATTGCATCATATATGTTTATGTATGTCAAACAGAATATAAACATGTCAAAAACCTTACTAATTCCAATTATGTGTGTATATATAAAATGAAAATGCATATACAAATACGCAGTGTTATTAAGATAAACTTATGTTGACAGAGACAATATTCATTTGATATACATACTGTTTATGGATCATATATATATATGCATATATATCACTGAATAAATGAAATTAAAATTGTATAATAAATGAATGAAAACTGCCCATACTTTTATGCGTTTATCAAAAACTCAAAATTTACGTTTCAAATTTAGAATTATATTTTATGTACACATCTATTTGTACTTTAAAATTGACCGTTCATATATGTACTATATACAATTGCTGATATTTTATACATGGTTTATATACGCATCATTAAAATGCAATTATGTTATTTTCTCTTTTATATATATTTATCTATTCAGCAATCCATTCAAAATGAATATACATATAAAGATCTATATCTATATACATATAAAGATCTATATATATATACATATATATCTGTATTCAACCACATATTCAGATATTAGGTTGTCGAAAAAGTATTGATAATTTTTATAAATAGATGTCATTATAATTGAATATTTCAAGTAGTACTAATCTGATTTAGGTAACACTAACATTTGATTTGTTAGGTAACACTAACATATGTTCGAAAGATGACATTTCGTAGATAAAAAAAAAATAAATAAAAATAAAATTTGTTTAGTCATTTAAAAGTTGTAGTGCATTAAAGATGAGCGAAATTAGTGAAAAAATTCGATACATTTTACAATTTTATTATGAAAAAGGTGAAAATGCAACGCAGGCACATGAACAAATTTGTGCAGTTTACGGTGAAGGAACTTTATCAAAATTAACAGCCTATAGATGGTTTGCTCGATTTCGTTCCGGTAATTTTGATGTCAAAGATGCACCTCGTTCTGGTCGACCAATCACTGAAAAAGTCGATGAAATCATATCAAAAATTGAAGAAAATCGACACGTAAGCAGACATGATATCGCTAAAGAACTAAACATCCATCACCAAACAGTTTTAAACCATTTGACAAAGGCTGGATACAAGAAAAAGCTCGATGTTTGGGTACCACACAAATTAACACAAAACAATTTAATGAACCGAATTTCCATTTGCGGAACGCTGTTTAAAAGGAACGAAATCGAGTCATTTTTAAAGCGAATGATTACAGGTGATGAAAAATGGATCACATACGATAATAATGTACGAAAAAGATCGTGGTCCAAGAAGGGTGAAGCTCCTAAAACAGTAGCAAAACCTGGATTAACACCAAGAAAGGTAATGCTGTCTGTTTGGTGGGATTGGAAAGGAATCGTTCATTATGAATTACTAGCACCCGGTCAAACCATTGATTCCGATCTCTATTGTAAACAATTAACAAGATTGAAGCACGAGATTAAAACAAAACGTCCAGAATTAATCAATCGAAATGGTGTTGTGTTCCATCATGACAACGCCAGACCACACACATCTTTGATGACTCGGCAGAAACTGAGAGAGTTTGGCTGGGAAGTTTTTATGCATCCACCATATAGCCCGGACCTTGCACCTTCAAATTATCATTTGTTCCGGTCTCTGCAGAACTCCCTTAATGGATTAAAATTAAATTCCGCAGAGGACTGCAAAAAGCACTTGGATCAGTTTTTTGCCCAGAAAACACAGAAGTTCTACAGTGATGGGATAATGTCTTTACCAGAAAAATGGCAAAGGGTCATCGATCAAAACGGCGCATATTTGGTTTAATTTAGTTCATTTGAAATATATAAAAAAATCGTTTGAATTTTGTAAAAAAAATTACCAATACTTTTTAGACAACCTAATATAAACTAAAATATATATTCTCCATATATACATAATGTTATTCTTCTGTCTACATATATAGATATCTATATAACATGTTTTATTGTATAAATTTATATATTGGATATAGTTAGAAATAAAATAATATAGAGATGAATTTTCAGGTACATCAATATAGGTCCTCATATTTTTTGATATACATTTGAAAAAATTAATATTTGTGTTTTTTGTCTGTTTATACATACACATTGTTGTGCTTCTGTACAGACAGACCGACAGCACCAACAGGTTTTTGCTTTTGTTAACAAAATTACAATATTGGTACATTTCGTCTTTTCGATATATAAGAAAATTCAAAATAATTTATATTTTAATAATTTATATTTCTTTATTTTTCTTTTTTATCTTTATTTTGATTCTTTCTATACCGACGTAATGCATAACCTATGTGTGTGTTGCTAAGGCTATTGAAAAAATACATTTCATTTTAAATTATATTTATTTATAGTTTTTATATTTTTATGATTTTTTTTCATTATTTTAGCTACATGGATAGATAATGTGATAAATAAACAAAAACGAAAACAAATACTTGTTATGTTAGTTTTTACATTCGTCATCGTAATTCAACGATCATTATATTTCATGAACTCTAAATTTTTGCGATTTTGAATGATTTAATTTTTTCAATAAAATTAAATAAAAATTAATAATAATTATTGGTTTATTTTATTGAAAAAATTGTAGTTACAATTATATTTGTGAATTTTTTTATTATCAATATTCATTATTTTATTTATTTATATTATATTATTACATCAATCGCATTTATTAATATAAAAAGTAAAAACATCTAACGCATTCAAAGGCCATGGCCAACCATATACTGTGGACTGTGAATAAAAATAAAATTATTATCAAAGTATATATGATTCAATACTTGTCATAATCGTCTGTCGCTCAAAATATAAAACAGGTTAAATAAAACTAAACATACAAACAGACAAGTAATGTGGGTTTTTATTTGCTATGGGGTTTTTATTTTTGAGTTTTATTTTGACATTTTCATACAATTTAAATATATATGGGTTTAATATCCCATGATATAGTATAAATAAATATAAAATTTACCTCAATGAATGGAGCTAGATTAATGTCTATACAAACGTATATATACAAATAATAATATCTATTCAATATCTATTATATCTATCTATATATTATAATTTGGATGAACATTTTCTATATGTATATCATTAAATAATGAATTTGATTATAAAAATATTATATATCTAAATATACAGTGTACACATTTATAAATAAATATAATCGAGGTATATGCATACACATATATGGAAATATTCACCAAACAAACAGGCATCAGACTAAATATTATTACATGTAATGTATTGTAAACTATATGGAAATTCTCTCAAAATATACGCTTTAATTTTATGTATCTAAATAGTTAAAATGGTTTTACATGCACAGAAAATTGCATTTATAAATGAATAATAAAAATTTTTTTTTATATATTTGATATGATAAAATATATTAAATATTTATCTCACGCCTCGTAAAAATAATAGTGGTTTAAAAAATAAAAAGATATAATAATAATAAACAAAACAAGATGTCTAATGGATTTTATTTTTTATATATCCATGGATATTTTGTTTACGTCTCCTCGTGTATATGTATATATAATATTCAAATATGCATATAATATTGTGGTGTGTTTATAATATAATATAAATATGTATAATTTAAACTATTTTTAATGCATTGTTTTGTACACACGAATTCTGTATTTCTGTGAATGCAATATTTTTTAAATACATACACATGTTTTTATACTATTAGATAGTTATTCGTTAAAGTTCTATTTTAGTTGTATCTGAAATAAATAATCTACTATTAAAATAATCTACTGCACTAAACTGGTGCTTTATATGATACGTATTTATGTATATTTTTAAAAATTATATATTATATATATACATGCTGTCAAATAAGTACCCGGAAATTCTTTTTTTTTTTTTAACATTTTTTTTTCCCAGGTTGGCACAACTGTCATCAACTATTCTGTCAATTATTATTGCTGTGTGTCATTTAGTTTGTTTACGGCGTCGTTAGGAACAAGGCAACCTTTTGTGTGCGTTGCGATTTTCACTATGGATAAAAATATCGAACAAAGAGTTTGTGTGAAACTTTGTGTTTCAAACGAAATTTCTTGTGCCAAAACGTTGGAAACGTTGAAAAAAACATTTGGTGATTCAACCATGTCGAAAACTCAAGTTTACGATTGGTATAAATCGTTCAAAGAGGGGCGAGAAGAAGTGAACGATTTGCCACGTTCAGGACGGCCTTCGACCGCTTCAACTGAAGAAAACGTCAACAAATTAAAGGAAATGGTGCTCGAAAATCGTCATTATAGTTTGCGAGAGATAGCCCAAGAAATGAACATGTCTCATGAGACCGCTCGTCATATTTTGGTTGATGTTTTGGGTATGCGGAAAGTCGCAGCGCGATTGGTGCCAAAAGATCTGAATTTTCTTCAAAAAGTGAATGGCAGTAAGGTGGCTGAAGACATGCTTGAACGCGTAAATTCCGATCCAACGTTCATCGAACGCATCATAACTGGTGACGAGACATGGGTTTTCGAGTACGACATGCAAACAAGTCAACAATCGTCGGAATGGCGCGCAAAAATTAACCGAAACCGAAAAAACCGCGCCAAAGCAAATCGAAAATCAAGGTGATGCTGACCGTGTTCTTTGATATTCGTGGTGTTGTTCATTCGGAATTCTTACCGGTGGGCCAAACCGTCAATAAAGAATATTATCTTGGCGTTATGAGGCGTTTGAGAGAGAATGTTCGTCGCAAAAGACCAGATTTGTGGCGGAACAACAGTTGGATTTTGCACAACGATAATGCACCAGCGCACAAAGCGATCATTGTGAACGAGTTTTTGAACAAAAATTCAACAAATATCATCGAACAACCACCGTACTCTCCAGATATGGCCTCGTGTGACTTTTTCCTGTTTCCGAAACTCAAATTACCACTTCGTGGAACCCGTTTTGAGAGTATTGAAGACATCAAAACTAATTCGCAACGAGAACTGAAGGCCATCCCGAAATATAGCTTTAAAAAGTGTTTGGATGATTGGATTGTTCGTTGGAAGAAGTGTATTGCCTCAGAAGGGGCCTATTTTGAAGGGGATATAATAAATTTAAATGATTGATAAGTTGTTTGTGTTTAATTTCAATTTCCGGTACTTATTTGACAGAATGTATACTATAATATATGGAAATAATAGCAATAAAATTCTCCTTATTTTTGTTATTATTCTGCGAATGGATACGTAATAGAAATAAATTTTTTTTTGCATATATAAAACAATAGTTTATTGGATCTACATAGGAACATCAATAGAAAAGTATTTGAATTTCAAAATATATATTGTATTTTTGATATTAATTTAAAATCTAAATATAGGTAGGAAATATTATTTATATTGATATCCACCTAAAATGGATTGAATGTCTTTTATTACCCGACTAAATCCGTCTATTTTTCACTTAATTTTATTTTGAATCAATAATTAAACTTGTGCGTCAAATAAATACAATTGTGTAATTATTTTTTCTTAATTATAAAAATACTATAGGGTATTATACATTATGACCAAACAAATATAGTTTATATAAGTACAATCTAATGCAAACCTCCTTACCAAATTAATGAACTTATTAAAATATTTATCCTCTCATTAAATAGGGTTAAAACAGGATCGTATATACACTATTACATAATTTATTTTCCCCCCATCATTTACGAAATCGGTAATTTGCCGTGCACAACTGCATACACTATTCGTATATTCATATATATGCGGTATGAATAGGTAATAAAAATAGTATATATATATACAAATACGCTATTAATCTATACATTACTTCTTCTTTTATATATTTATACCATTATATATACACAATAGTGTACTTTATTTATTAAAAAAAAATATAAAGTATGGAAAATAAAATTGTAAAGAATATATAATCTGATTTACTTATATATATATATTCATATTATTTAATAAATATTAAATGTATAAAATAATGCCCTCATCATACATACGTATATTTACTGCTATACATAACATACTTAACTCAAATAGAACACTATGCATATACATATATATTGAAAAACTGTGATTTGGTTGGTTATTGTATATATATTCTACAATGCTGCGCGTATATAGTTATATATATAAATTAAAGAACCTCTATTATTCTGGAAAAGAAAGATATTTATACACATTATAAAACATAGACCTATATATTATAAATATAAAATATTTATAAGCATATCAAATTAATGCATAGTCATTAACAAATCCAGTTTTCAACCAACGTCTATTCATATCATTTTCTTCAATTTGTATATATATTTATATATAAAATATATATATAGTATATTTAAATATTAGGTGTAGGAATTAATAATGCGGATTTTTTGGCTTAAAAATGGCATTTATTTGTATATCAAAATGTAAACGTTTGTTAATGGTTGTTTGGTCGACATTCAACGCCATTGCAAGTTAATGTTGCGTTCTACACGAATTTTCATCCAATAACGCTTGCAATTCTTCGTCTTCAAATTTTTTTGGCTGACCTGGCCGTTCTTTGTCTTCCAAGTCAAAATCACCATTTCGGAAGCGTACAAACCATCGTTCACAAGTTGCTTGAGCTGGAGCATGTCCACCATAAGCTTCAACCAACAAACGATAACTTTCAGCACCGGTTTTCAAAGAACGTTATTAAACTTCCCCCCAAAACAACTTTTTCAGGCGTGTGTTTCGACATATTCGAAGCAAAAAAAAGCTTTGTTGTTTACACTTCAATGAAATGACATATACTGAAATTTATAGCCTAAAGACAGACAAAAAAAAGAAAATGGCCGCGGTGTGTTGCGATACACTCAACGCTAGTTGCGCCATGTGCTATCTAAATCCGCATTTTTAATTCCTACACGTAATATATTAGGTTGTCTAAAAAGTATTCATAATTTTTTTTACAAAATTCAAACGATTTTTTTATATATTTCAAATGAACTTTATTAAACCAAATATGCGCGGTTTTGATCGATGACCCTTTGCCATTTTTCTGGTAAAGACATTATCCCATCACTGTAGAACTTCTGCGTTTTCTGGGCAAAAAACTGATCCAAGTGCATTTTGCAGTCCTCTGCGGAATTTAATTTTAAACTATTAAGGGAGTTCTGCAGAGACCGGAACAAATGATAATTTGAAGGTGCAAGGTCCGGGCTATATGGTGGATGCATAAAAACTTCCCAGCCAAACTCTCTCAGTTTCTGCCGAGTCATCAAAGATGTGTGTGGTCTGGCGTTGTCATGATGGAACACAACACCCTTTCGATTGATTAATTCTGGACGTTTTTTTTTAATCTCGTGCTTCAATCTTGTTAATTGTTGACAATAGAGATCGGAATCAATGGTTTGACCGGGTGCTAGTAATTCATAATGAACGATTCCTTTCCAATCCCACCAAACAGACAGCATTACCTTTCTTGGTGTTAATCCAGGTTTTGCTACTGTTTTAGGAGCTTCACCCTTCTTGGACCACGATCTTTTTCGTACATTATTATCGTATGTGATCCATTTTTCATCACCTGTAATCATTCGCTTTAAAAATGACTCGATTTCGTTCCTTTTAAACAGCGTTTCGCAAATGGAAATTCGGTTCATTAAATTGTTTTGTGTTAATTTGTGTGGTACCCAAACATCGAGCTTTTTCTTGTATCCAGCCTTTGTCAAATGGTTTAAAACTGTTTGGTGATGGATGTTTAGTTCTTTAGCGATATCATGTCTGCTTACGTGTCGATTTTCTTCAATTTTTGATATGATTTCATCGACTTTTTCAGTGATTGGTCGACCAGAACGAGGTGCATCTTTGACATCAAAATTACCGGAACGAAATCGAGCAAACCATCTATAGGCTGTTAATTTTGATAAAGTTCCTTCACCGTAAACTGCACAAATTTGTTCATGTGCCTGCGTTGCATTTTCACCCTTTTCATAATAAAATTGTAAAATGTATCGAATTTTTTCACTAATTTCGCTCATCTTTAATGCACTACAACTTTTAAATGACTAAACAAATTTATTTTTTTTTTTTTTTTTTTATCTACGAAATGTCATCTTTCGAACATATGTTAGTGTTACCTGATCAGATTAGTACTACTTGAAATATTCAATTATAATGACATCTATTTATAAAAATTATCAATACTTTTTCGACAACCTAATATATATAAGGTTTATGATATTCATAAATTAACCTATATTATATATAAATACAATATAATATTCTATTTAACTTCTTCAATTTATATTTATTATGAAATGAAGTGTATATACTCTAAAAAAATGTATTCATATATGTATATATAAAAGAAACAAAACAAAACTCATGTACATTTATATTATTGTTATCATTATTCATAATTTTTCATATGATTTTATTGTTATCTATTCATCTATCTATTTATATACCTATCTATTCATATATATATATATATAAAAATTTATTCCATGTAGTAAATTTATGCTTATTTATATACAGGTTTCCCTAAACTTACGCGGTACTTGCCTGTTATCCGATTTTCAAATATTTTTAATTAAAAACGAAATATTTCATTGATCATAAATGTCCTCGTATATATACCGAAAATGTGTTTCATAATTTGATACCAAAATATTAGCCTCGTAAGCTGAGGTGGTATACCTGTATAAATATAAAAACACACACAATTTTAATACTTTTAATATAAAATAGAGTTGTGTGTATATTATTATTTTATATATTGTATATGGATGAATATTTTAACTCTGTTCAATTTATGATTGTCAAAATTGTCTTTTTTCTATTGTTGTTAAAACGCGTGTGATGCATTCTAAATTATTAATTTTTTTATTTTTATTTTGCTTTTGATAAATTACCAAATCGGTATATGACGGTTTTTTTTAATATAAATGCATGTATATATGTATAAAAATATATTTATGTGTTTTAATCTATCAAAATTTGAATATAAAATATTATTAAGGTAAATATGCCTCCATGTACGAGTATACATATATATCTGAATCTGAATGTGATGAATAAAAATATATCTGATATTTTATAAATATATACATATTTATATGCATATATGATTAAATCAAGTAAATAAATATAAATGTATACATAACTTATGTCTTGTCTATGAATATAAAATTACAACTCCGTTTATATACTTATCTATTTTTTATATTGTATATGGGAACAAATTAGAAACACATTTTTAGTACAAATTTGTTTTATTTATTGGTTTTTTTCCTTTATATACCTATCTGTACGTGTATAGATATAGATTTTATATGTTATTACAGTAGTCAAGTCATTGGTATATATATGTGCATGATGTTATATTACCTGATTGTATATATATGATAGTATAGTCAAGTAAAAAAAATTATTATTTAACTTAACCGGTTGGTTTACTCACCTTATATATATATTATATATTATATATATATTTCAATATTTTCTGACAAACATAAAGAATATATAATAATATATATTATAAATTAACATATATATTGTGTGGTGTGTGTTGCTACATATACAATAGTAAACATTGTGTAATAAACGCGTATAATTCTAAATCATTTTAAGTGAGATTTTATATATAATAACTATATATACATTTAAATTTAACATTGACCTTAATATACATTATTTAAGCATAATATAAGAAATCAGTAGTATTTTATTTGTTGATTTTTAATTACGTTTATGTTCGTAACATACATATAATGAAAAAATACATGTAATTTAATATCTTAATCGCAGATTATGGTCTAAACTATAAATCAATTTACAAAAAAAATAAAATTAAGAACTTCAATACAAGGTATATTTGGAGGCTTTTTTTTACCAAAACACTGCAGATTTCGTTGAGATTTTAATTTAAATTTCATTGTAATCGTTTTATAACTACTGGTCTATTTTAGTATTTTTCGATTTGATTATAGTTTTTATTTTATTGGATATAAAAATAAGCTTTGATATTTGTTATTTTTATTTGCATTTTCTCGGTAATAAAGAAAGATATACAATTTCAACAAATAATATAGAATATTTAATATGTTTTAGAAATTTAATATTATATTTATCGTATAAAAAGAAGTAACTTCCTAAAACAATGATTATTATTCAAATTTCTGTCAACCGTATATCGTATATACGTAATACGTATATGAATTGGATAAACTATATAATTTTTTTGTGAAAAATCGCAATTATTAATATTTGGGATATCTTTTTAGGTATTAAGCATCGTTAATTGAAACAGCTGTAACAAATCCATGTCTAATTAATCCAGTTACATTCGGTTTCAATATAATTACTAATTATAATAAAATATTAGTGTGATTGGAATTGCCATTAATATATATATATATATATAGGAAAAAAAACTTTTCAAATTTGAACGTACATATCGCATATAATATATTTTATATGATGAGTTAAAGCATTTTATTGAACACAATAATATACCATATATTAATGTCAATTTTATTACTTTTGACATTGACATACATGTAATTATCTCGCCAATATCTCAGATTTAAAATTCTAGCAGTTCTAGTTTTAAATCATATTTATACAAAATATATATTTTATTATACATTTCAAACATTTTATATGTAATCTTTTTTTTAACATCAACGTGCACATAAATTTGTATCTTTTATGTGTGTATATATATAATTAATTTCATCACCGTGAGTGCAGCATTTATATACATAATATGTAAAATATATATATGTAATGATTATATACAGCAGACGAGATTATAATAAATATATATATATACCAATTAATGAATATGTTTATGTACGAATAGCCGTTATTTTTCATTTTATTAATTTTTTTTTATCTATACGATATATTCACTTATCATAAATTAATTTATCCCATTTATTCAAAATATATATATATATATATATAAAATAATTACCTTCTGGTTAAAACACATTTAAATTAAATGATATATATGGATGCATATATATTTATATATACTTATATACATAATAGATTTTCTTTAATTTCAAATGGATATATAATTCATTTTTATATACATTAAAATAAATTTCCTTTCCCTCAAGGTATATACCATAAATATAAATATAAATATATGAGTCAATCAAAATTTTTAATAGATATAATATAAGAAACTATACATAATATGGTCAATAACATATGATAAATAAATGCACAATATATGCAAGTCATAAACATAAACTCCAACTCACCAGATATATATCTTTTATAATATAAAGTAGAGAAACAACTTTTAGTAATTATAAATAAAAATGTTTATATATATACATATATACATAGATAGATAGCTGGGCATATAGATTACAAGAGTAAAAAAAACACTTATCTAATATATTACAAACTATACACCCATATATAAGTATAGCATTTTGATTTCATGCATTTAAAATTTTTTCATAAATATATATGATAATAAAATATATGTGTACCAATATATTTTTTAAACATTTATGTGTTACTTTTATATATATTTGTTCATGCTGCTGTATTCAAAACCTTTATTATTATTATATATTCATTGTATAGATAATTATATACAATGTTTAATTTTTTATTTGGTCATTAATTTTAAATATTTTGTATAGCGTTTATTTATAGTGATTAATGCATATATTATATATACATACATATACACAATATGTGCAAGTGCAATGATTGTATCTATATAGAATAGAATAGAATAAAATATAATAGATAGACACTTCGAATTTAATTATTTATATTATATTAAATAATTTAAAAATATATCTATCAATCTTAATTTATATTTTCATGTGTGAATAATTGAAATGTATATATAATCAAATTCAAATGTAATAAGTAGATTGGAAAAACAAAAATAAAATAATAATTTTAATATAATAAAAACTCAACGTTTTTAGAAATCAAAAAATTTTATAGCTTTTATGTTGTTTCTATTAAATTTCTCTTTTATTGTCTTTCAGGGCAGGTAATTTAATTAAAATGCACTTATCAACATAATAAAATTAGTCCATTTTAGGTATAAATATGAAAGTATTAAAACGAACGAATAGGAAAACTATTTGAAATATGATATATTATAATTAATTTCGCGTTCTATTAACTTTGCATATATGTAACTAAATCTATATATTCTTAAAGTGATTAATCTTTTATAATTATATTTCATTGGAAGTTGATTTTCCATGCGGTGAGAACGATAATATATTATGAAATATATATATTCATAATGAGACCAGAACGGATAAAACTGATTACGGACCTATTGTTATATGTACTCATCTCTTATGTAATTATATATTATATATGTATTGCTATATGATCAAATCTGTATTAAAAAAATGAGGTTATTTTTATTGATTTCACTCATTGCATTTTACTATATATAGGATTTATTGTCATCTAAAGGTTAATTAAAAAGAAAACAACAGAGAAAACATATATTCAACCATTTATAATATCATTTCATTTCACTTATACAATTAATACATATCTTATATATGGTATATCTATTCACATAATATACAATATAACTTATAATAGTGTATATATTATATAAATTATTTAATTTGACGAGGTTTTTATGTCTAATATATAAATAAAGTAAATTTTTTTGTATTGCATTATATGATTATACAAATCCAAATATATTTTTAATATGTGTGAAATAATCTGATGAATTTTCTATTCGGCATCACATTTATTGCACTCAATAATATATGAAATGAACTTGTATATTTATACAACTATCATCAATTATTAAAATTATTTAAGAGTTATTTGTTAAGATTGTATATTCTCATATATTGTAAATATAATATATACATTTTTATTTATACCTCATTTCATTTCAACCGGTTTGGATTTCACGAGGTTTTATAAATCATATACTATATTATACAAAATATCCACTTATTTATGCATTCATATTTGTAATGTTATTTTTTTTATATAGACAAACGCTATCTATATATGTACTATATATAGATAAATAGTGGAGTATTTAAAAAGAAATACCAGTTATATTTGTATACACAAACAAAACGAAGCTATATACAAAAAAAGAAACACTTAAATGTTAAAAAGGTATAATTTACACTTCAAATAAATAAATATATAAAATCATAATACAATTTAAAAGAAACGAATCCTATTATATGGTTGTCTACATTATATAAAAAATATAATGTATATCTATATATATATCTAAATAAATTTAACCATCATAACCATTAGCAAATAATATAAATAAAAATTATATATGTATATATATACATTTTATTTAAAATATGATATTAATTTATATTATTTATCGAAAACAAAAATTAGTATATTATAAATAAAAAAATGTAAAATTATTCATGATGTTTTTTTTTATATTTATACCTATTCATATATTTTTTAAAAATATAATATTCTTTTGCAGCAAGCAATTGAATGCGTGTATATGATATCTTGTTGTGATACAATATTTTACCTGTGCTAAATGCATGGTTTTCATACATTTTTCTATATATACATATAAGTATAAAGTATCATATACAGGTAATTCTTGAAACATTTTATATTTATTATTTACCAAGCGAAATATAACCAAATTAATAATTCCTGACAATTGCAATACTATTACTAAATACCTTTAAAATTCAAGCATAGCCTGTAAATATATAACTAGAACTTTTTGTTTTTTTTTTTTTTTAAATTATTTTAACCTGTTTCTTACTTATTTTTATTATTATTATTATTCTGATAATGAATCATCTTCGCACAGATCATATGATGAATATTATTATAAAAAATATGTATATAAACAATACATATTTTAGATTAATATCTCTTTTATATAGCACATATGTTTATATTATTAAAGTATAGGATCTTTTCATATGATTGTTATTTTATATAAATTGTTGGAAAATATACGTTAAAGAAAAACAAAACAAAAAAAATGTTTTGTATTAATAAATATATATACCAATGATGATGGTATATTATATTGTATATATATTTTTACGCTTAAATATTCAGAAATTTTTGTTTTACTATATTACACGATTACACGCATTTTTTCGCTATTTTATACACGAGTATTTTTTGTTTTGTTTTTATACACACACACACACGTTATAATTAATGTATCCCATTTGTTTGATCTGCTATTATACCATATTATATACATACTTTATAAATTGTAATGTTCTGCTCGTGATATGGTTACAATAAGCTTGATTATTTAAATATTTCATATGGTATACGAACGTAATATATTGTATTTTCATTTGTTATGGATATAATTCTATATACATACAGGTTTGCTTTTTTTACGAAAAATTGTATATGTTACATTTACAAGAAATTAATTTTACCATATGCGTATATATGTTATATTTGTAAAGAAATACCCAGGACTTTAACATCCTTTCATTAATTACCGTCTGTTTTTTTTTTTGGCTTTTGGTTATTGTATTTTTACTGTATATATTGAGTTTGCAGAAGTATAATTGTTTTTTATTACTTTAATTTATTACAGAAGCTCTGTCATGTGTCATCATTATGTTTGCATTTGGTTGTAAACATATAATCTTCGTAGTTCTTCAAATACTTTAAAGTGTTGTTACAACATGTTCTTTTAATTGGAAAAACAATAGGAAATGTTATCAAATATACCGAAAGGTATTACGGCTTTTAAGGAAAATATTTTATCTTAATTTTTGGTGCGACATTCAAATAAATTCCCTTTAATGGAATTTGTTACAACAAAAATGCAACTTAACTTCATCCATTCATATCAAATTTTATATAGAAAATATACCTAATATTTTCGCATACAAATATATTTAATAACATAATCTTGTAAAATAATTTCTTCCTGGTATCTTTAAATATTATATAGATGTCATTTCAAAATTATTTATTTCAAAACAATTGTTTAATTTTTTTTTTATAATGATTACCAATTTTTCAAACAAAAAGAAAATTTTTTTCCCTTTTTTTCCACCCGTTATTCAATATTATAGAATTTGAGAATATTGTAAAAATGTATTATTATTATACCATTATACTTTAGACACAACATTAAATTAATAATGTTTATATAACAAAAAAAAATAAGTTAAATATGATTATATTATCATTTTGAAAGTATATCGAAATCGTGCATAAAATACTTTAAATGTCAACTGCTTGTAGTATTTTTTTTTTTGCCTTTTTAATGTACGAAACGACCTCACCATTACCAAAATATTTAAATATACTAAATATATATATGAGCAAACAAAAATAAAAAG
Organism: Dilophus febrilis; assembly: GCA_958336335.1. Taxonomy (NCBI): domain Eukaryota; kingdom Metazoa; phylum Arthropoda; class Insecta; order Diptera; family Bibionidae; genus Dilophus; species Dilophus febrilis. The sequence goes on along the minus strand of OY284469.1, from coordinate 14,713,226 downwards.
TTATGTCACGAATTAAATCGTTCATTTCTATAAACATTTGAATATAAAAAGATATTATATATTGCGAATATTTTTAAACTATAATACAAAACAAAAGTTTTTGATAATTTTCAAGAAAAAAAAAGACTTTAAATTCAAATGAAAAAAGAAAAAAAAAAGTTTTACAATCGTCATACAAAATATGATTCTTGTATATATATAGAAAAAAAAATATACATACATTTTGTATATAGAAAAAAAATGCTATACAATGCAATAAACAAATCAACATTTATATATATAATATACATAATACATATATGTATATACAATTCCAGACATTTTCATTGTTTGCATATCATTTAAATAATATAATAAGAAAACTTATCAGAGAAAAAAAACCATATAGCATAAGAATTTATATATTTTTTTTATTCATTTTCATATTGCTGAGCTTCTCTTTGGAACAAACATTTTTTTTAATGGAAAGATATAAATTTTTGTTGAAATAATATTTTTTTAAACATTTCTATTTTATACATTATATTCTTGTGTGTTTATGTTAACGATTCTCACTCGATTCTTTTTTTTTAAATGTCCATATTATTTAGATATATGGAATATTTTAAATATTTATATAAATCTATTATAAATATAAATAAAATTCTATATTTAAATTTACTATATGTATATACAAGCTATATATAGTCTATATGAATAATGTAAATTACATTACTGACAAAAAGTTTTTTAAATGTTTCCCTTAATAAGAACTATATATAATTTTACTATGATTTTTAGCAATATTATATTGGTAACAAAAACTGTATTCAATTTATAATTGATATTTGAAATAGTTATAATATTCATTCATGTTAAATGGAATACTTAAAATTTATATTAACATCATTAAAAATAATTAATTGAATTGCTTTATAAATTATTTTTCAACATATTATATAGGTATGCAATTTAAATAATTTTTTCAATATTTAAATTTAATAAATATAATAACAACAACTGTAAATTTTATACATGTACCATTTCTTTTTCATATCTTGGGTGTACAATAAATTAGTTTCAAAAAGGATTAGGCTGTCATAAGAAATAACTATAATGCATACATCTTTTTCTATTATAATGGTTGAATAGACGATCGACAGAGGAAATGTAATTCATATGAGTGAAATAAAAAAATACAATAAGAACTTTTACATGTAAAAAATATAGAAAGTTTTGTATGAAAATCACATTTAGAAAATTTGCCACATATATCAAAATATCAATGACTATATAACATTATTTATAGAAAATTTGTACATAAGCTAAAAGTGTCAAGTTAAAAAATTAATTCAATACCTTATTTTATATTTATTTTTTTTCTTTTATTTTTGTGTATAAAAAACGTATTGTGCAGGTTTTTTTAATATTATTTTGTTCAAATGCATTTAAAATGAAAGTAAATGTATGTGTTATTATTATTATTGTTATTACACATTTTTATAGAAACGAAATGTTCTTTTAAAATATATACCATATAAATATATATGTATTTCTTTTCATACATGCTTATATTATCCGCGTTTATATTGTTGTTCTATGAATATGAATCAACGAAGTCTAATGTATCAGATTTTTTTTTTCATTTTTTGCTGAATTCAAAAAGAATTTTTAATATAACATTTATATGAAAATATAATAAAAATAACAACGTAAAGTCATATATAGAAAATTATATACTATCATATATGAATATTGTATATTTATATACATATATATAGTTATATATATAGGCATACGTACCCTATATACATTTTTTATATATATATTTATAGAAGAAAATGATGGAATAAAATTTAAAGTTAAAAAACTGACTATTTTATTCTTCATATATAAATGTATATATTTAAATAATATATATAAAGTCTATGTTTGCATATAGTATATGTTCAGTTCATATATAATGTAATATAAAATATGCAAGTGAATCCATTCAAATTCAACAATTCAAAAAACAAAAAAAAAATATAGAGATATTTTCGTAATAAAATATAATATAATCGTAATATAAATATAAAGAGAGAAAAGACATTTCTTGAATTTCACAGTTTTTTTACTTTTTATATTTATTATTTTTCTACTTTGATGTTGAACTGAATTAATGACTTTGTTGGTTGACAAATGCAATTACATTATACGACTAGTATATAGATGTATAGAGGTGTATATATATAATGATAATATACAAAATATTCTTTTTTGTATTCATTCTCTGTTTACTATAATTTCATTTTAAATTATGTCTTTTAAATTGTCTATTTATATATATATTTATGGTATATTGTTGCAACCATAATCAAATAAAACATCGACATCAATATGATATTATATATACCTTCGTATGTGTGAATGCAAATAAGGGATGCTCTTATTATATACATATAGTTTGTCTTTTATTTTTCAGTTTACATGTATAATTCAAGATAAAATTGTATTAAAGTGCAGCATATATAAAATTATACGTTCATTATAATAATAATATTATAATAAATATAGTATATCTATCTATACATACATATATATAATGAATTTTTGTAATTTAGAATTTTAATCACATGAATGTCAGTTTATTTTTTTATTTGAATATAACATTTAGTTTTAAATTCAAAAAATAATGTGAAGAACTCTTAATAAATAATACATTCTAGTGAAAGAATACTGTATATTTGCTATATAATGTTATGTGTAGAAAAAGCAAAATTTCAGTGAATAACGAAAAAGGAATTAATTATAATTATTTGAAATACATTACAAAATTGATTTCTGATAGCAATTTCAATTTTTAGAATTGAAAAGGATCTTTGTAAAAATATATCACTAAGTTTTCTTGTACGGATTCATTCAGAATTGAATACTTTCCCAGATTTTACTAATTGTTATACATAAAACTTTTTCAAATCAATTTACAATGCCGATTTCTGGTCAACCAGTAATCTTTAAAAGATTAGCACATATTTATAATTGATTTAAAATGAGAGCTCTGTGAAATGTTCTGCTATAGATTTTAATTATAGCAGATACGAACTTTCTTATTTCAACATTTTTTGTTTGCTTCTAAATAATGAATTTTTCAATTCAAAACATAAATTTTAAATGAATGGTTATAAAATGTAAATTGCATTTTAGAAATATATATAATTATATTTATAATTTAATTGTCACCTACATACATTTATTTAAAATAATATTCAAACTCTGGTGTATTTTGTATATGTTATGTATTCGCTTTATAAAGTCTTATGTATTCGCTTTGTAAAGTGTATACGAAACATCATTTAGATTTATAATATACATATGCATCTAAACTTGTATATTTATCCATACATAAATCATTTTATGATAAATTAACTTGTGCTAATTTTATATATTTGCGAGTAATGCAATAAATATATACATATCAAAAAAGTCAAAATGTATTCATTTTTATTGTACGTCTGTCTTTTCTACAATTTATTTAGTTATTATTATAATATTTATAATATAACTATTATTATTGCATAAATACACAGATTTATTATTATGATTATAATTAACATAATAACACATTTGAAACATACATATAAAACACTTTATTGATGCGGGTATAAGATGCATATAGTCTAGGACTTATACCTATATTGTGTTTTCTATTTCTTTAGTTTTTGACGGCATTCGATATATTTTGTACAAGAGCATGTACAATTATTTTATTTTATTATTAGGTAAACTTATTTAAAAAAAATTGATGTAATTTGTTCATTCAATTTTGTATACTCAAAGAGATTTTTCTTAAATGCTTTACATAAGTATACTTTTCATATGCATACAAAATTACGAACTCTAAAATTAGCCATTGTATAATGAATTTTCATTTAAGTTATAAAACACATACACGTACGCATATTCTCAACAAAATGTGTTAAGTTAATGACAGTGTTTTTTTTTTTTTGGCTATTGTAAATGAAAATTCATGTCAACATCACCCAACATTACGTTACACACATATTTATAAATGTATATAGTATTGAATAGAATAATTTTAATGGATTTTCAGATACAAGTCAAAATAAATAAATATATTCACACAGCTGTTTCATAAAACAAACTGAACGATGAGATCAAGGTCGCTAATTTATTTATCAACAAAAAATGTATATGTTATTCTTTTTGACTTAAATATATTGAAAAAGGCATTGCGTTAGATAGTATTGAATTGTTGTTAATGGCAAAGGATCTCTTTACACATTTCGGTAGTGTAATTTTTTCGTAAATATATATTAAATATTCATTATTAAGATATCAACGACGATGTCCTGATGCGTGTATATATAGCAATATTATTTTATCAGGTTAAACTTTTTTTTAATTTTTAATTTATTTTTCTATTTTTAATCATCGCTCTTTGAGAATCCAGTTAAATAAATAATAAAATAAATGCGGTTCATTAGTTAACATTCATTTTATTTTTAAAAAATTATTATTATCATTTATTTTGCCAATAGTTCGATCTTTTAGTTTCGATCATCATCTAGGACCATTCATAAAATGGTCATTTTTTTTTATTTTTGATGAGTTTTGGCTATTTTGGGGTAACGTAAACAAAATATGTTAACATCTCTTGGTACTTTCCAATATATTCAAAATTGATACGCATTATTTATCGATTGTATATTGATTGAACTTACAATATTCAACTGGGCAATGTGAATTCAAAGTGGTGTAAAACACTATGTGTTTATTCATTTTATTATTTTTTTTCCATATGAATCCCACATTTATATATAATATTATTATGTAAATATTTTTTCTTATATTTCTATTATTATTGTATATAGAATTTCTATTTAAATTGAAAAATGTTTGCACGAAACCTTATTATACGACGAGAAAAATATTTATAGAACACACATTTTTAAATAATGTATCTGTAATCAGATGACATAACCTCTGTATAATAAATAAATATAATATACAGTATGTAATATCATATGAGCATCATATGATGTTCATATATTGAGAGGTATTTGCAGCTATTGACAATACAATACATTGATGTAAAACGTATAATATATTCGTTTATATAGTTATGCATTTGGTCATATGGTGTAATAGAATGGAAAAAAAAACTATTACTCTGGGTTATAAGATATATTTATAAGTATATCAATATAACAATGCATAATAATAATAATCATAATAATAGTATTATATATATTAATATTTTATATGTAAGATCTGTATATCCGAGAATATATTGTAAACATATGCTGTATATATTTAGTATATCTATCTATATGTATAGCAATTTTGTATAGAAATAAATTAATGTTAAATGTATATATATATGAAATATAAGTTGTATTATATCATTATATTTATTTGTATAATATGACTAGCGTCAAACAGTCTAACAGTTTTTCACGAATATACTCACATTATTATATTATATTTATTTATACATGCATATGTATACAATAATGATGTATATTATATATAGTGAGGAAAATTTTTTTATATATTTAGTCTCTGTAAAAAAAAGCATATGTTTATGTAAATGTAATAAAGTTTAAATATAGTTATACAGAAAAACAAATAATTTCTTTGGCATATTAATACGCATTTTTTTGTTTGTTTTATTTTTTGGGTTTTTCTTGCTTTATAATTTCAATAAGTTATTATTAACATGTATATAAGAAAAGTAAAAAAAAAGTTATTTAATTAATAAATAAATTGATTGATTTTCAATCTATGCAGCAGTTTGATTTTTTTTGTATGGTATATATTGATCAACATAGTACAGAAATACGATTTATAGTACAGAAATACAATTTTATATTTAAACTTTTTTTATTAAAATTGAATTCGAACTCCGATTTAATTCCGTTGTCGAGTTGTGGGGAGAGGGTCGTTTTTGGTTGATAACTATCACTTTAACTATATAATAAGCTTTTTATGAATGTTAAATTTATTTAGAAACCCATTAAAAATTTTGATTTCGAAACAAGATTGTAAAAAAAAAAATAATAAAAAAACTTATAAATAAACAACATATTTTTTTTTCTCAATACAAATTATGAACATTCGAATGTCTTATTATGTGCCAAAATTATAATTTAGAAAATATATTGATCTATAATAAACAAAACAAATATATATATACTTATCTTAAATATATACGAATATATCTCACCACACATTAAATGTATAATGTCGAAAATAAATTGAAATATATTGGCAAAAAATATTCTATAAACTAAAGATATTTTAAAAGATATACTTTTAAAGATATTTTTAATGTAGTATATTATTTTTATACCAGGTGAATTATTTCAATTATACATTAATTTTTAAGTTTCGACCACCGAAGTTGTATGTTGATAGATAAATGATTTCGATGAGAACAAAAAGAAGATTCAATTTATATAATTGAGATAAAAATAAAAAATAACTTGTGTATTATAAAATGGTATATTTATTTATATATAGTGAACAAATCAATTTGATATAAATATAATTTTCTTTAGACATATTAATTTTTTTTATAGATATTAAAACAAATTATATATGCTTTAATATTAATTATATTTTTGTTTGAAACAAATTATCGCACTTGTATTTTTTGTTTGTTTTTAATGCTGTTATGTCTATCTCAAAATAAATTTGTTATTTTATTTATTATAATTTTTTTTAATTAAATATAATTGAAAATCTTCCGTTTTGTGACTAGAACTCAATTTATTATCTTTATTTTTTTTTTGATTTTGTTTACGTTCTCGCCATAAAATTCACATCTAAAAACAACATACATATAGAAAAAAAGGGATAATATATTTTTATATATTTATGATACAATACACTATAGAAAATAAATGTTTATAAAGGAATTTTTTTTATATATACTGTTTATATTTTTTTATGTTAAAATATAATAAATCTGCTTTTAGTATGGTAATAAAAAGTTCTCTAAATTTTATATGGCACACAAAATATAAGGATAAATAAACGTAATAAATGTGTGTTAAGTAGATTTTCGTTTGAGATTTGTTTTTATTTTAAAAAGAAAACAATAGAAAGTAAAATAAGAAAAATATAATATCAATAAAAGAAAAGGACATATAAACGATGAGGATTTTATTTTTATATATCAATATAAAAAAATGTTTGCCTACATTTAGCTATATACTATATTTGTATATGTATTGGATGCTTTAAAAGTAATACAGATCTATTGATAATATGATACATATTCAAATTTACATATATAAGTAGCAAGAAAAGAAAAGGTTGAACAAGTGATAACCATTTTCGAGTATGGGATAAATATTTTCTTTTTAAATCTATTATGCTGGAATATTTATTATATGGACAATGTAATTGGAGTATTTTCGTTTTGTTAAATAAAAACAAAAATATGGACAAACAAAATCATTATATCTTCATAAATCGACTTAAAAATTTGCATTGGAATGTAATTTGAATTCGTTTTATTTTATTCAATTTATTTATATAATAATAATAATAATAAAATAATGATGAATTTATAAAATTGCATTTTTCATCATTATTTTATATCAATGCATTGTAAATATTTATATAAATTTTACGAATTTACATATTTGTGATTATTGATATACGAATTTAATTAATTATAATTCCGATAATTTGTATATAATTTTGATTTATGGAGGAAATAAATTCCGCGTTAATCGACAGGGTATCAGAAGATATATGCGTAACATTTTATGTATATCGGGGTTATTGAAATTTTATTTTTATATTTCGGTATTTTAAATTTACTTAATGGTCGATTTGGCAAAATCAAGTTCATAATTTAATTTTAATTTTCGATTCAAATCAAAGTTGGTATTATGGGTACGATACTATTGCCATCATTGTTTGACTAAAACCGAGTAACAACCGAACAGAAAAAAAATCAGAACTTTAAAAAAATCACTTGTTTGGCTGTTCAGAACTTTATAAAAAACAGAACCAAAAGAGAGTAGATGATTGTTTGATAAAATGTGTGTTCGGTTATTTCAGTTCAGACTCATTTTTCTACTCCGTTAAAATCGACGGTGCGAATCAAAGAACCCAATTTTTGTTTTGTTTGTTATTCTTTTTTTTCCTTTTTATGTATGTATTTTTAGAATAATTTTTTCATCGTTCATATATTTTATAAGTGTATGTGTTATTTTGAATTTCATGATATAAAATAAAAACCGAACAAAAAAATATACAATTGTTTCACTTCAATTTTTCACCGAACATTTTTCAACACCAAAAAAAAAAACAAAAAAAAATGAAGGAACCGACTTTTTTTTTAAAGTTCTGTTCTTTTGTTCAGGTCTCAAACAATGACGGCATATAACGTCTATCGTCTAAAATTTTACGATAGTCAATTATTTTGATATTATGGTAGTCGATCTAGTGGGTATCGATATTTTTTTGCCAAAATGAAGAAATTACATGTTTGACGACAATCGTCTATCGTAATCCATAGCCGCTATATATCGAATTTTAGAATAAAAATTTACAATGATTTAATTTCGGTCTTATTCGGAATCTAATCATTTGTATGCGTAAATTGATTTGTGAAGTTTAATATAAAATTTAATGTATGTTTTAATTTTCGTTTTTTTTTTGTTAACGCCCCTAGCTTCAAATGTATATGTACATATATTATGTATATTTGTACATTATTTTAATTAAATGAATTCAATCATAATTTTCCATGTATGGAAATGCATTCATGCCCTAAATATATATAGGTATTGATAATAATAATTGTATATTTTAATATTTATGATAAACGTATATACGCACCACTATAGTAAAGACATTAATAGTACTATTTTCACATTATAATCAGATCGTTGTTAAAATATAAAATAATTGTATATATACTTATTTTATATTCATTATATATCCTTTTATTATAATGACATATATAATGTATTATAATATACACCTATATATATAAATTTAAATATATATACATAGGCATTGATTTAGATATGGGGCTTGTGTTTGTCAAAATGAAAATATATAAATAGTTTGCGCTAAATTTAATTCATAATGGACAAAATCGTGAATTATATGTTTGTGTTTATGAATAATATATATAAATAAATATTTTATATATGTAGCGTAAATCTATAAATTATTTGCAGGATTATTTATATATATATATGGGTTCAATAGTCCGAAATGTTAAACAATTAATTGTAATTGTACCCCATACTATTAAGTATTATTATTATTATTGTTATTACTATTATTATTATTGTTATTATCGTTATCATTATTATTATTATTATTAATATTTGAATATATAGCTTATATTATTATATACGGTCAAACTTAAAGCAAATGTATAGAATATATTAAATTTATATATACGTAACAAATATAAATATATGTGTATAAAACCATACATCATCATTTCTCCATATTATATACATAATATGATAATATGATAATATACATCTATACTATATATAATATATTTATAAATAACCCCTAAAATATATATATATCGATGATATATTGTTGCATTAAATAAATAGATATTTTATCGAAATTTCCTTCATATTTTTATTTCAAATTTCTATAGCTATATAACGCATATATAGAAAATATAACATAAAAATAATAATCTATCATATATCAGGAAATTTCTCATATAGAAAACTAAAGGTTTAAAAGATAAATTACTTATTGTTATATTATATATAGATATAATACAATAATATTTATATGTATACAAATATTTCATTATTCTATGTATATACACAGCAACGAAAACGAAACAGACAAAAACAGAAGCACCACCGCACTCGCACACACCAACCAACCAAAACAAAACTAAAACACAATAAACCAAATATTATAAATAAATAAAAAAAAAATAAAAATAATATTGATTCATTATTGTTTAAGTAATGCTTTTTATGAAATGCCGACGACAGACGACGGCAAATGTCAAATTGAAAATACATGCATTTCAATGTAGGTGCTTTTTATGAATATTGGACGGCGGACTGACGGCGGACATTGATATTTTTTCTTCTATTGCCGTCGGCTGACCGTCGGCCAAACTTCATTTTTCATTTTATTTACATTTTATTTAATTTTTATGATTTAATTTCATAATAATAAAATATCCAGTTAATTTACAAACTAATAAAAAATGGAATTATTTAAGCCTCGATTTCTATGAAAATATTTTATTTATCACAAATATGATATTTGTGATATAAAAAAAAATGTGCTTTTTCTGAAATTTATTTTGCCTGGATAAAAAAACCGAAATTTAATAATAAATACCAATTGCTGTTAATTTTTATTAGTTTGTAAATTAACTGGATATTTTATTATTATGAATTTAAATCATAAAAATTAAATAAAATGTAAATAAAATGAAAAATGAATATTGGACAACGGTCAGCCGACGGCAATAGAAGAAAAAATAACAAAGTCCGCCGTCAGTCCGCCGTCCAATATTCATAAAAAGCACCGCCATTGAAATGCATGTATTTTCAATTTGACATTTGCCGTCGTCTGCCGTCGGCATGTCATGAAAAGCATTACTTTAGCAGCAATTGGTATATATTATTAAATTTCGATTTTTTTATCCAGGCAAAATAAATTTCAGAAAAAGCACATTTTTTTTATATATCACATATATCATATTTTGATATATAAAATATTTTCATAGAAATCGAGGCTTTAGAAGTTAAATTTATATCATACTTTATTAAACAGACTTTTCATGGTATATATACATGAAAGATATATAATATATTCTATTTGAGATGTGATATAGAACGTTAACATCATTTTGATACACACGACTCGATATAGTTGTGTTTCTCTGTATAACACACTATGTATATACTTATATATTTATATATATGAATTGCTTTTTCATGGAATAGATTTTTATTTTTTTGGCAAGCTATCCATTGAGTAATTTATTTTAAGAAATTACAAATCAATATATTTGTTTTTATTATAAATATATTTAATATTGTATGACCAATATATTATACTATAGCTTATGTATATTTATTTTAGTATTGTACATTTATTTTTCATTTCTTCTTTTAAATGCATATATATGAATAGATATATCATATCACTTTTAAAATTTGATTTTGGTATTTATAAAATTTGGTATTTATTTATTTGATTGTTTATTGAAAAATAAATGCACCTTTTTTCTTCTTTAAATATATAATGTGGTTGTTAACGCGATTTGCTAAATTAGTTTTAAAATAAATAAATAAATTTCCTTTGAAATGTCACTTTGAATTTTATTTGCTTATTTATTAATGTATATATGAAAAATCGAGTTATTTCAGAATGTCATCGATTCTGAACTTCGTTTAGGCATAGAATTTTTTTGAAACATCAATTTTGAAATATAATGAACTTATGAACTTAGCTCTTCCAATGAAGAAAAATTGGAAAAACAAAGTGTATTTAAATGATACATATATATGTATATAATATTCAATCGATGTATGCACAACATTCTACTGTATTAATTCATGTATTCTCACTTGCATTAAAATCATTTTTATATCGATTTCAATTTAAACATTGATTCTATAAAATATGTATATCTCGTATGATTGAATATCTCATATAAATATGATATGGATTTAAATGCATTCATGCATTGCAAAAAATTAAAATTGTATATATACTAATATATTTTAATAAAATTCTATAATGAATAATATACATTATTATATAATCCTATTTCTATAATGATTTTATACTGAATAAAAACATACCACATATTGTAGAAAGGGATGATAAAATACGTTATATATGACGAACCCCTAAATGTAATGCCGAAAAAAAAAATTAGAAATTATTTATACAGACAATTTAATTGTCATGTCAAAATTCATTAGATTCAGAAATAATAATGTTATCATATTTCATATTTTCCGTCATCGTATCATATATGTATACGCACTCACTTGCATACTGTCAGTACGCGCGGCACGTGTATATAATATATAAATATTTATTTAGAATATAAGTATTTTTTTTTGCGGCATATTATATATAACTGATATAACGTATAAACCGGAGGTTTATTTTCCCATTTTCCTTTTCAAAAAAGTTATGTGCTTTTTAAATGTTTTTTTAACATAAGATAAAAACGTTTTTTTTTAATTTGAAATATAAAAAAAATATATTCAAATTCTCTAATTAAAACATAATTAATTATTATTATTATTAGATGATAAAAAGAAAAATTACATATGGCTAAATATAAATATAAGGACAGTAATATATATTGCAACTACTTGTACAATATATCGAATATATAGCTTTCTTGTTTATGTTATTCATATTAAAAGATAAATTACTTAAATTAATTTGTATATATTTTAAGATATGAATGAATGGTTTTTTTTCTCGATAATTAACAAAAATAAAAACGATATATTATGATATGATTTCGGATTTATCAAAAAATATTGTTATATATGGTTTTTAAATTTTATATCATGTTGGATTTTATTTATATAAAACATAAAAAAAATCAATGGATTTTCCAAAATAATGATTATGTTTAAAAATTAATTAACATTTTATAATATATCATATATACATATGATATATATATATACATACGATATATTATAGTATGCGGGAATGTGTGGTTTGGTACACAATTATGCTATATAATCAAATGACACTCCCATTACCAAATAATGTAAATATATAACGTATCTGGAATAAAAATATCAATAAATAAATCAAAATTTCATAGAAAATAATATATGTAAAATTTTATATAAAAACACATATATAATTTTGTTTTTATGTAATCATGCATATATATTAGAGTGGTTTTTTTTTGTTCGAAGATTTTAAATCGCTTTGTATCATCGGCCGCACCCCCCAATTTTTTTTATTTTGTGAAATCATGAATATTGGTAAAATTTGGGGTAGGTAAGTTGAGGGGAAGTGGACCCACCGAGGGGTTAAAGTTGAAAAATTC